>JAZAYU010000770.1:25000-97947 GCA_038501625.1 Corbicula japonica | reverse complement strand
ACGTTGGGATAGCTTGCCTTTGAGTCTATAATGACTTTACGTAAACTGCTGATCATCACATCCTCCACTTGTAGCAGCCATTTCTCTACCATACCCTGAAATGTCATCCCTTATATGTATGTTGTGTATTTTTATAAAGTTACATTTAACAATATGTACCCATAAGTTTCTTTCTTTTCTAATAAGTTTCAAGTGATTTGGGTGCAGGGCAAATGTTTGTCTGTTGGCAAAAGAAAGGTGTTCCTATTTATATCAATGTGAACAAATCCTGTTAATGTTAAATGGGTGTTTACGGTTAGAACCACACTTTAGAACCAAGTATTTTGACTACAAAAACAGGCCTTTCAAATGTTTGAATGTTTTGCACCCATATCTGTTTGCCCTTTTCACGACCTTTTCCACATTTTGAACTGAAATCGTGAAAATTCCGGCATTTTTATTACTGGATTTTCGATATTCCCGAGTTTTTCTTGTTTTCCCGGTTGTATGGGAGCACTGTGCATCAAATGTTTTTTATGATGAATTTTCACCTACCTTAGCTTTAGCGGGGTAAATCTTGGTGTTGAAGGGAACAGTTTCCTTGTCAGCGGAGACCATACCCAGAATCTCTTGCTGGTCGGAGAATTCAAGGCGGCTGATGCCCTCAAAACATTTCTTCAAATGAGGCTGTACACGCATTGGGTCCTTTGTCTCTGACAGGATTTCCAGCAGTTCATCGTTGGACAGGAAGAAGAATCTGTGCATAATACAAATTGTGTTATTACCCATTACTCTATGGGAAATGGCTGTTATCCCATGCGAGAACAGTGTAGATCCAGATCAGGTGTCACATTTATGCCATCTGATCAGGATCTAAACTGTTCTCTTTTTCATTAGTAGGTTACTTCTGACCAAGAAGTGAACATTGTAGATCCTGATCAGATGGCATACATTTACTGGCTGATCTGGATCTAAACTGCTTGCACAGGCAATAAAACCTGCTTATAAGACCCGTTTATATGGAGTTAGGTAAAGCACTTTACTCCAAGGATAGCATTAGTTTGTCAAGTGTAGATCCATATCAGCCTGCACATCTATGCAGTCTTATCAGAATCTATTCTGTTGTCTTCTAGATTCATTTCTTTCTAACCAAGTATCACATGGCTTGCAAGCTGATCTGGATCAATACTGGTTACACACGTTATTAAAGGAATACCATGAAGTTAAAGGGATAAACTGTACACCACTTAGTTATGAATGTGTCTACATCAATATGCCACATAAATTTGTTTGATTAAATTCATAAAAATCCTTCTCATTAAATCAAGCATTCCTGTAATTTCCTGTTTCCGAAAGTGGAACATTAAAAATGTTTACCACTCAGCTCTCCTACGTAACATGGAAATACATGTTAGGAGTGTGTGTGTGTGTGTGTGTGTGTGGGGGGGGGGGGGGGGGGGGGGGGGGGTAGGCAAAAGTGTACTTTCATGTATACTTCTGTTCTGGATTCTACAGAAAAGATAAAAATATTGAATTTATCTGGGTATTTTACCTTGGGAAGTAGAGACGTTTCTTCTCCAGGTAGGCATTGAGTCCCTTCTGGATCTCTTCCAGCAGAATGTTCGCCTCTTTCAGCCGTCCTAACATGTTCTGCTGGTCAGTAGCGGCCAGACAGTGGTCATCCTTGACCGCTTCGGTCATCAGGTCACGCCAGATGCTGTCTACAATTCCGAACTTGCGACCCTCTTCCGGCATCTGGGCCATAATGTCTTCAGAGCTAAAGATGGGCTCTAGATACAGCCAGGTAGCTTGGCACTAAAATTATAGAACATTTATATTACTGTGGTATCATTCAATTTTGCGGGGACAAATTTTCGCTCATACATCACATGTGATATATTGATGTGGCATAAGAAATTTGCCCAACTGTATTAATAATGAAGACATCCCATTTTTAACTTTTACTCAATAGGTACATATAGCACAGATGTTTGAGATTTGAGACTGGTCTCAGGCTCCAGGCTCACCAATCAGATGTTTTGAGATTTGAGATTTGGTCTCTAGTATCAGGTTTATGATCACTGACACAGGCCAGTTATCTTATGTGCTCAAACTGAAAAAAAACTCTTTATTCCAAAGATATACCTTTGTATTGCATGGGCCAACAGTGTAGATCAAGATGAATCAGTACATCTGTGCTGTCTGATCAGGATCTACACTGTTCACTTTAAGATTTATCAGGTTATTTCTTATCAAGATGTGACCACTGTAGATCCCACTCAGAGAGTTCAATATGCAAGCTGATCTGGATCTAATATAGTCACACACATTAACACCTGTATATATTGAGTAAAGGATTATTTATAACTCAATCGTACCTTCAACCACTCGTCCATAATATCCTGCATAGAGATGAGTTTCTCCTCCCATTCCTTCATCTCGACCTCGAATGGTTTGATGAATGGAGACCCTCGCATTGTCTGCGCCTTCACGATGTGGTCATCCAGTAACATCTGGACCTCGTCCACACTGGACAGGATACTTACACCCTGCAGTCAAAATAGATAACAAAAGTAAAATATTATTTCATTGTTAATATTGCAGTTTCAACCATTTACACATGCCACACTGAGAGTTAGTGTCAAATTAAATATGTTGATACATCCACTTGTTTCATCTTCTTCTCATTTTTTCTTTTTTTTTCTACCATTTAATATCTTCTCTTAAGAAGCAACTTGCCAACTTCTACTGTAAACTCACATCAAAACAGTTCCAAATATATAAATGACATCAAAACATATCTTTAACACATTTTCTTTTATTTTTAGTTGTTTTTGAATCTATTATTGCTATAAATTTGTTTATTTATTTTCTAAATTAGATTGAGCTTAAAAGACCTACCGTCATTGTTCGAATATAAGCCGCACTCATGTATAAGCCGCACTGCCCCCAAACGTGATAGAACAGATGAAAATGGCGTAACGCAAAAGTATAAGCAACCAAACCTGTGTATTAGCCACACCCCCAACTTATTAATTCCAAATTTGGGGGAAAAGTGCGGCTTATATTCAAACAATGACGGTATGAATGAGCTGGTAAATTTTGTAATAAGTTTTTTTACATGTACAACAGTTTTGTGAGCTGTGGAATATCAGATATTGCAATGTGACATACTGTAGACAAAATTATCTGGTATTGCAATGTGACAGACCAAGGAAAAAATATCTGGTATTGCAGTGTGACATACAAGGACAAAATATCTGGTATTGTAGTGTGACATACAAAGGACAAAATATCTGGTATTGCAATGTGACATACCAAGGACAAAATATCTGGTATTGCAATGTGACATACCAAGGACAAAATATCTGGTATTGCAATGTGACATACCAAGGACAGAATATCTGGTATTGCAATGTGACATACAAAGGACAAAATTTCTGGAATTGCAATGTGAAAAACTAAATCTTAATAAATTCTCTAAAACCTTTTACTCCATGAATAGGCTTTTAACCCTTTCCTGTACAAACACACCTTTATTGCTAGGGCAAACAGTTTAGATCCAGATCAGCAGGCACATCCGTGCCGTCTGATCAGGATCTAAACTGTTCGCTTTTTGATTCATTAGGTTATTTCTGACCAAAATGCGACCAGTGCAGATCCTGATCAGACAGCATGGATGTGCCGGCTGATCTGGATCTACACTGGTTGCACATGCGTAAAAATGCGTATCTGTACAGGAAAGGGTTAAGCAAATTTTGACCAATATAGTTATTTATCAGCTGGCGCATTTGTGCTGTCTGATCTTGATCTAAACTGTTTGCTTCTCGGTCAGAAATAACCTAATGGGTCTAAATGCAGTGTAGGCCCTGATCAGATGGTACAGATGTGCCAACTTATCTGGATCTACACTGGTTGCCCATGTGATTTAAGTTGTATCGATGGAGTAAATGGTTAAAAACTAACAAATTTCATGCAAATCTAGTCATGCTCAGCAGCTCTGCCATCCGCAAAACATCTCCATGCATGCAAAATTTATCATGGAAATGTATATGTCTGCTCTGAAATAAAGAAATAGTGACTCCACATGCATCAGGCATGAACATTCACAATCATTCCTGTGTAAAATGCAGGAAAATTCACCCTGTGTCAAAATCACTCCGGACAAATAAGTTTACTGTAGTATTATATTTTCGTTCTCTAGGCACAATGCCTCTTGGTGCAGCCAGAGCATTGAACAGTTTGGGCATTAGTCCAATCCTCAAGTAAAACTGTAAAATTCAGAAATACCATAATAGTATGGCTCACGAAAAGGCTCAAAAGATATCTGATTTCATTGTACCTGTATTTTTAAGCATCTGACATATATTTATTATGTCCAGCAAATATGAAAATTAGTAATATTATGAAATTTAGAAAACCCAGTCTATTTTGAGTTCTCAAATAATTCTATTTGTTTCAATCTGGTTTTTTTTCTCAACACCTGAAACATATTTCAAAAGAGTAAGATTTAGTTTCCTTCGCCAACATCAAAGTCATAACCCACTGGAAGTCAGGCTGATTGGCAAACGCCAGAATGGTCTCAACAAATCACAGAGCAGTACCTGGAAATGTAGACACACAGAGTTTCAAAAACTAACAAGTTTCACCAGAATGGTCTCAACAAATTGCAGAGTGGTACCTGGAAATGTAGAAAGATTTTCAAAAAATGACAAAATTTGCCAGAATTGTCTCAACAAATCACAGAGCAGTACCTGGAAATGTAGACACACAGAGTTTCAAAAGATAACAAAATTCGCCAGAATTGTCTCAACAAATTGCAGAACAGTACCTGGAAATGTAGAAAGAGTTTCAAAAAATGACAAAGTGAACTAACAATTATAGTGTTTTGTGAGTTGTACATTAAACATCAGATTAAATTATCAGTAAAACAAAATTAACCCTTTACTCCTTGGACAAACGCCATAGATCCAGATCAGCTGGCATACTTGTGCTGTGCTGTCTGTACTGAGTACCGTCATTGTCTGAATATAAGCTGCACTTTTTTTCCAGACTTTGGCAGTGAAAAGTTGGGGGTGCGGCTAATACACAGGTTTGGCTGCTTATACATTGCATTAAGCCATTTTCATCTGTTTCATCAGGTTAAGGAGGGTGCGGCTTTTACATGAATGCGGCTTATATTTGTACAATGACGGTATACACTGTTTGCTTTTAGAGGTTATTTCTAACTTAATAAAGCAAACAGTGTAGATCCTAAACAGACTGCATGGATCTACACTGGGCTGAAGGTTATAAAGCTGAGATTGGAAACCAGTCTGAAATATCAAACATCTGATTGGCTGAAATAGCGACCAGTCAGCCAATCAGATGCTTGAGATTTGAGACTGATTGCCCACAGGATAAAAGCCATATCCCATGGAGTAAAAGGTTAAAGGCAACTGTGTAAGTGGACAGATAACCCTGAATTACACTTGTACAATCTTGTGCCCAAGATCATAAAACTAAATCTGGAGATCAGTCTCAAATCTCAAGCATCTGATTGGCTGAAATGGCGACCAGTCGCCATTTCAGCCAATCAGATGCTTGAGATTTGAGACTGATCTCAAAACTTAGTTTTATGATCTTGGGCTTTGGTCTTACGACATCTTTACTCTGGGTGTTATTATAATACATGTACTTACACTGTGTGAAATTCTTATATCAAATCACAAGAACAAGTATAAATACATTAAGATTACATTCATATTTGGTAGAGGGGTCGGAACATATTGACTTTGATTTTCTTCTGTATCTTCAACTTCCTAAAGCAGTAAAAAGTTCAGGTTATATTCAACAATTAAACTTACCGCTAAACCCTTTACTCAATGGAATAAGGCTGTCACATGGGCAAACAGTGTAGATCCTGATCAGCTGGCACATCCATGCCATCTGATAATGATCTACACTATTCACTTTTTGATTCATTAGGTTATTTCTAACCAATAAGTGAACAGTGTAGATCAGATGATAATATCTTTACTGTTGCAGATGCCACAAAACCCATATGCTGTATGAAGTAAACGTTTAAAGAATAGGACATTGGCAATGTTATAAGTTAACAAAAGTAAAATAACCTATCAGATTGAATATTTAAATACTTTTTACATCTAACCATTCAAGTCATTTTATAAAATATTTAATATAATGTGATATCATTGACACTCATTAAACATTAAATGATTTTGTTCTGGCATCATATCATGCTCTTCATTAATTATATATCTAAAGGATTTGTGTCCTTTCATAAATTTTACAATGACTAAAAAGGAAGTTAATGTGTGTTTTTTTAAAATTCAATATGGTTGCTCATTTGCATAACCAAAATCTTTGAAAATAATTTGCAGTTTGCCTAATCTTTACAAACTCAAGCTAAAATATTTATTAAATGGTACGTGATTGCTGACTTTTTAATACCGTCATTGTGTGAATATAAGCCGCACTTTTTTTTCCAGAATTTGGCAGTTAAACATTGGGGGTGCGGCTAATACACAGGTTTGGCTGCTTATACATTGTGTTAATCCATTTTCATATGTTCCATCAGGTTTATGGGGTGCGGCTTATATATGAGTGCGGCTTATATTCAAACAATGACGGTAGCAATTTAACCCCTTTACTCCATAGACCTTTATTGCATGATCAAACAGTGTAGATTCAGATCAACCAGCACATTAGTGCTGTCCGATAAGAATCTACACTCTTTGGTTTTAGAATCATTAGGTTATTTCTGACCAAGATGCAACCAGTTTAGATCCAGGTCAGATGACATGAATGTGCCATCTGATCTGGATCTACACTGTTCCCCAACACAATAAAGGTGTATATATGCAGTAAATAGTAAATCAAAGCTATAATACAGCTGAGATATGTTACAACATGATGGTACATTACATGGATATCACTAGCTCTAGAAGATCGTCCCGAGTAAGGGTCCCACTGAAACATCAAATCTCTTCTTTTTTTACTCAAGAAAGAAGTTAAAACGTGGTTTATAATAATAGATCCAAATCATGAGGTTTATAATGAGTGACCCAAATTCATGAGGTTTAATATAAGTCGTCCCAATAATGAGGTTTATAATAAGTTATCTAAATCATGACGTTTATAATAAGTGATATAAATATGAGATTTATAATAAGGGATCCAAATTAAGAGGTTTCATAATGAAGGATCCAAATAATGAGGTTCATAATAAGTGAGATTTATAATAAATGATCCAAATTAAGAGGTTTCATAATGAAGGATCCAAATGATGAGGTTCATAATAAGTGAGATTTATAATAAGTGATTGACATTATGAGGTGTATAGTGAGTGATCCAAATTCATGACGTTTATAATGAGCAATCCAAATCACTTAATTTATAATGAGTGATCCAAAATCAATGTTCAACTCAACAGCTATTTTTTACCACCCATGAAGAATGAACAAACATAATACATTGTAAATGTACAAAAAATTGGGATCCACCGACCAAGCGCGATATATTGGATATGGCATTATAACGGATCGCGATATAAAGGAGTTGCAGTGTAATGAGTGATCCAAAGTATGAGTTCTTATAATGTGAGAATCAAATCAAGAGGGTTTATAATGAGCAATCTAAATGATGAGATTTGTAATGAGTGATCCAAATCACTAACTTTATAATGAATGATCCAAAATCAATGTTCAACTCAACAGCTATGATCATCCATCAGTGCAGGATAGGAATTAAGTAGGGATTAAGTATCACCTAATAACACTTTAATAACAGAAAACAAAAAATAAAACACTTTAACTCCAAGTCTGCAAATCTAATGACTGAAAAAAATGGAAATTTATTAACAACAAGCATCAAGTTTATCTATTCACTATATGCTATTCAATTCAAACAAACATCCATAACACATATTTTATTGCCACAGCTCTAAAAGGTATTTTATACAAGCGGTTATAGAAATCTATCCATGGTACAAGAACTTACCGTCTCTCTGTAAGGTATGAGTTCGAAGCACATGTCCTTCCATTCAAACTTCATCTTTTCTAATGCCTTCTCCAGCGAGTACTCCTTGGCGGCAGCAGCACCAATCTCCTCCAGTCTACATCACAAAACAGTAGTTTGTTAGAGGGGTTATGAATACTGCGTGTATCAAATTATTTCATGTAGGTTTAACCCTTATAGGCAACAAAATAGGCAACAACGGTGTTTACTGTTAACTTTTTATCATCTCTATATTCTTATATCCTTTTTTATATTCTATGATTCTGTCTTGATTATTTTGTGCTTTTATTAAAAAATTGCTTCTAATATTGTTTTATGCAAATGCACTATGATAATGTTATGTACATGACTGTATGCATACAAATAGGCATTTAATTTAATAAACAAGTTTCAAGTATCAATTTTCAGGTTTAATCCTTTCCTCCATACATAAGCCTTTATAGTATGGACGAACAGTGTAGATCCAGATCAGCCCCCATATGCATGCTATCTGAACAGGATCTACACGGTTTGCTTTTAGATTCATAAAGTTATTTCTGACCACAATGTGACTAGTGTTGATCCAGATCAGATGGCATGGATATGCAGGCTGATCTGGATCTAAACTGTTTGCACATAAAAGTTGTATACAGTCGAGTCGCGATTTTACGAATTGCGATACTACGAAATAACGGTGTACTACGAATTGGGCGGCCGGTCCCGTCCGAATTCCTTCTTTATTCAATATAAAAAAGATGCGATACAACGAAGACGCGATTTAACGAAAAATGCGATATAACGAATAATTATGACAGTCCCTTCAGCTGATTTACAGTGTAACAAGGATGCAATTTAACGAATTTCGGTCTGACGGGTGATTTTCACACCTTTTCAAGCGATATCCGTGATTTGTATTGTTGAGCAATTATCAACCCAAGCTGTTGTGACACGATATGCTCTGTAAGCAATCAGCGGGCGTGTTTGCTTGTAACAAACAGTTTGAGTGATTAAATGTCAAAGGTTTAAACTTGTATATAATCTAAAACAATTGTGTTGATTGTCATTCTACTTCTGCAATTTAATTCTGCATGATCTTATTCCTATGGCGAATCTTAGTTAATATTTCAGTAAATTGATATCGGCATTCTGAGCAATTCAGTGAAGGGCTCGGTTTTTAACTGGGAGGATAGCTGAATCAGAATTTTATCAATTTACGATTTCCTAGTAATCCAGTGAAGGGACCGGGTCAACCGGGAGGATAGCTGGATAGGAAATGTCCGCGACGGGAAAAACGGGAGTAAAGCGACGAAAGGTGCGTACTATTGAGTTCAAGTACCAGGCTATTATAGAAGTTGAAAAGGGGCGTCAACAAACAGCTATCGCTAAAGAACTAGGCATTAGTCCAAGCACGTTGGCTACTTGGGTAGACAATGCAGACAAAATCAAATCTGGCTATCTTGAGTTTGGTCCGAAACGAAAGTCACTGAAGACGGGTAAATGGGAAGAGTTGGAAACAGCTCTTCTCAAATGGTTCAGCAGTGCACGTGACCAAGGTGCGATTATATCAGGGGCTATAATGCTAGAAAAGGCAAACCAGTTTGCTAAAAGCCTAGGCATTGAAGACTTTGATGCTAAAAAAGGCTGGCTGACGCGATTCAAGGATCGCAATGACATTGCATTCAAATCTGTGTGCGGTGAATCGAAAGATGTCGCCACAAACACAGAGGCAGTGAAGCAATGGGAGACTAAATTGAGAACGTTACTTCTGCAGTACGGATCCGATAACGTTTACAATGCTGAC
Organism: Corbicula japonica; assembly: GCA_038501625.1. Classification (NCBI taxonomy): domain Eukaryota; kingdom Metazoa; phylum Mollusca; class Bivalvia; order Venerida; family Cyrenidae; genus Corbicula; species Corbicula japonica. The sequence goes on along the minus strand of JAZAYU010000770.1, from coordinate 88,169 downwards.
GAAACAGGCATCTTTTATAAGATGCTGCCTGACAAGACTCTCGAATTTAAAAAAATCGACTGTCATGGAGGAAAACGTTCTAAAGAAAGACTGACTGTTTTAGTCGGCTCGAACATGACGGGTACTGACAAATTACCTCTGTTGGTAATCGGAAAAAGTGAAAAGCCTCGGTGCTTCAAGAATGTAAAGACGTTGCCAACGAAATACCTAGCCAATAAAAAGGCCTGGATGACCGGTGATATTTTTACGTCATGGCTCACCCAGCTTGACGAAAGTATGAAAAAGCGTCATCGCAAAATAGCACTTGTCGTAGATAACTGTCCGGCGCACCCAAAAGTCAGACTACAGAATACAGAGCTTGTGTTCTTGCCCCCGAACACAACGAGCAAGTTGCAGCCTATGGACCAGGGCATCATTAACAACCTCAAAGTCCACTACCGGAAACGGGTTGTCTTACGACAGATAAGGGCTATAGAAACAAACACTGAACTCCAGATCAGTGTTCTTGATGCTCTACGGTTTCTGAAGGCTGCGTGGGATTGTGTATCTACAACAACCATCCTCAACTGCTTCCGACATGCGGGTTTCACCTCTGAGACAGATCAAGACAGTGCTACGCACAACGCCGATGACGAGGATGAGCTGGACGACATTCCACTGAGCCGCCTGGCATCACTAGGTGATGGAGCTAACTTAGTAGCATACGTTAATTACAGAGAAGAACTGCCGACGTCAGCCGCCGCAACTGATGGGGACATCGTCACTGAAATCCTCGACGCTCGAGCTCCCTCCTCCAACTCCTCTAACAGCGATGACGAGTTGGATGTACCAGCCCCCCCTCGCCATACACTTGACGATGCCCTAGACGCACTAGATATCATCCAAGAGTACTGGGAATCACAAGCTGACAGTGAGATCCAGCTCTCAGCTGTAGCGGCGATGTCTAAAGAACTGATGAACAAAAAGATTCGCGTTATGTGCGATCGAAAACAGGCATCACTAGAGAGATTTTCTGGACAGGCGATTGTTGAAAGTGTGATTGATGAGGGACGTAATGCTTTGTAGAAACTGTGAACCTGAATGTGTTTTACGTTATGCATGTAATTGAAGATTCATGATGTGCTTTTTTATGTAATTTTTATGTAATTTAAAAATGTGCTATTTATTTAAATGTATTGATTGATCCATGATTTCACAATAAAATACATCGAAATGTTCTATTTGCCTTTTTATTTATTGACCTTGACATATAACAGCAATAACACATTACGTCATATAACGACATTGACGATTTGCGACGGTATCAACAACCAAATGTCAAAAATGCGATACTACGAAAAATGCGATACTACGAATAATCGGCTTGGTCCGATGCCTATTCGTAGTATCGCGACTGGACTGTATATGGAGCAAAAGGTTAAAACAAAAGAAATTCATGCCAAAATAGGAACAACACCAGAAGTGAAATGATAATGCAGACTCAACAATCATAAACCTGGCACAACAATGTACAACAGAGAACAAAATCATGCGAGGTTTCTCGAAGACCGGACAAACCTGACGAGTAAAGATTGCTGAAAATTGTTGAATACAATAAAATAATGACAAAATATCAATAAGCAAAAAACAAACTGTAAGGGACTGAAATAAAGATGGTGATTAAAACAAGCAAGTGACATGTTCATTTCTGCAAGTAAAATCAAATCTGATTCACTTGAAGTGAAAACATCAATAAATAGCTAGGCGAACTTAAGAAAAGACATATTTGTTGTGGTGTGATGCCATATTGAACTTGTTTTAAATTAGTATTTTTTTTTTGTATTTGAATACAAATCTTTATGATCCTAAAATTCATTTTTCAAACAATTTCCTACAATGTAAGACTGGTCTATTTATATTGTATGAGAGTAAACTTTGTGACATTTAAATAGTCTACCTAACTGATAGAAACACATTCCTAATGCTAAGTTTAATATTAAGTTTTCACAAACATTCTGTCATGAGCATATCCAGTGGGAATTCAGTGGCTTGAACCTCCTATTTGGGCAGAAAGTTGGAAATTTTCATGTTAACTTCTGTATGACTTCCCCATTCTGTAAAACTTTTTTTCTGGAAATCTTGCAACCATCCCTGGGTATTTTTATTCTATAAAGTTTTTCATTCACAACCATCAACAAATATGTTTTATCAAACATAACTGGTGCTGAAAAATGATATCAACAGTCACAAAAATAATTTTGGATATCACAACACTACATTGTACGCTCTACCTCTTCATAAACATGTCCATACTGCTCTTACTGCAAGGGACAACATAGTATTGTTGTTCACTATTTAAAATTTTCACGCTTTAATTTCTAATTTTCGAATCCTTGTTCTTTTTTCAAGAAAAATACAGAATTCTTCATAATTCAGGTTACATCCATTTTAAATACCATTATGTTGTTTATAGCAAAAAAAAAAATTCAGTATAAAAATTCACTGGGATTATTTCAGATGCGGAAGGATAAATAAAGACAAGCTTAGCCCTGAGTGATATATATCTACGCATCTGAACACATACCATAACAAATCCCGCGACACATCATCGGAAGCTGTTTTCAAGTTAAATATTTATAGCCATCAGTATTGTTACAAAACTCTTACATAACAGTTTCCAAGAAAAAGGGACAAAAACAAAATGCTAGGTGCAGAAGGGGCATAACTTTGACAAAATGACGTCAAAAGTTATGAAACTTGTCAGAATAATTGCTACTTTGGTTCTCAAACATTATTGTTAAGTTTCAAAGATCTACCTTGAATAGATAACAAGAAAAAAGTGAACTTGAACAAAAAAACTTCATGAAATGTTCATGCTAAATGGCAAGCACCAATCTAATAACCAGGGTATAATAACCAGGGTATAATAATCAGGGTATAACAACCAGGGTATAATAACCAGGGTAAAATAACCAGGGTATAATAATCAAGGTATAATAACCAGGGTAAATAACCGGGGTATTATAACCAGGGTAAATAACCAGGGTATAATAACCAGGGTTTTCTAAAGATAATCTGGTTAGAGAAAAAATAATCAATAATACATTATACTGTTCTCAACTTTAATAAATATCACAAAATTTCACCAAAGGTACCTTTTACACTATGGGGAATCACATAACCGAAATAACCTCTAAACAAAAGTCAATCTATGAAATATAAAAGTAGATTTTGTTCGTGTTTGGTATTAATGTTTTATTATGTAGCCTATCATATGCCCACTGGCAAGTATCATAATACTGCCTGTGTTTCGTTCACGACCTCTTTCTCCATATTCAGAACACTCAAGCAATTCGAAACTCAAAATTTAAGAGGTAATCTAGTAAACTTCAAATCGGATCAATTGTTAGCAATTGTATAAAACTTGTAGTCTGTGGGCATATGATAGTACATGTATTTATTATATTTGTGAAATTCAGAAAATAAAACTTCAAAAAACTCAAATTTTCCCTATAGCTTAGAGATTATTTTGATCAAGTGATTCCCCACAGTGTTTTACCTGTGGCGTGCCCCATATTACACAGATCATACATGTATGTATATCAGTTCTGTGTGTACACTTACTTTTGTAGATGTTTGTTAAGTCCATACTCCAGCATGTTGTGTAGGGAGGTGTCCGGCTGTGGTTTCAAGTCAAACCCAACAATGTTGCTCATCTGGAACACAGTACAGACCAGGTCATCTCAACATACACAAATCTCAACATACACAAATCTCAATATACAAAAATCAATAATACATCTACACAACAGATCATTCTTCCCTGTTTGCTTACGGCACATTTTTTTCAAACAAAAATTTAAAATTTAATTATTATTTTATTATGGAATATTCTGTGAGTTACCACAATAAATATTCAACAGTAGCATACACGTACAAATTAATACAGTAAATAAACTTAATGCTGGCAGCTTCCATTAATTCTGGAACAAACTGATATAAAACTAGAGCATTTCAACAAAGAATACCACTTTCCAGTACATTGTATTTGTTAAAGTGACCACAGGTTTTCACATAATTTGAATTTTGCACAAGAAGGTATATCGAGCTTCGTCAGATTTTTTTTCTATACTATGAGAACCCTTTAGACAATTATATTACAAACGAATGAAAGATATAATAATACTTACAACCATCCTGAAAACTTAATTTTAAGTGCCACAAAGTCTTTATAAGTAGGCTTCATTTAAATCTACATAAATTGTTTTATATAGCCTTTTTAATATAACCTTATTTTAGCGATTCAACTGCAAAAGAATTTTCAGAACAATTACTAAAATTTCCTTAATTTTTTTTCATTTTATTTTATTTTATATTCTTGCTTATCTGCTGTCATGTAAGATGGTTAATGTTATAAACATCGATATTTTGATATCGCCACAAAAATCATGAGTTCCTGATTAAATCTGTAAAAAAAGCTGCTAAACATAAAAGCTACATAATAACCATTAGCCGAATTATTTGTTAGATTCACCACCACCAACCTGATTGCAAGCTTTGGCAAAACTGCGCATTTTCACAAGTATCAAAGGGAGATAACTTACCGCTTCCCAATGTCGATCTCGTATACCGGGGTTACAGATGGTGTGAAGTATAGGCAAGTGTTGCTTGAACTTGTCTATTTTACCCTTCACACTATCCGCAATGCGCCGCGGTCCTGGCTGGTCTCCGAACGTCTTCGTCAACTTGTACATCGTACGCCACATGTCGCCAACCTCATTTTCAATCTCCTCAGCATTCAGCTCCGTGAACGGACCTGACACATAATAAGAACATTTTAGTACTTGTAAAAAAATTTTTTAAAACCTCTCTTTTACAGACATTATGTTAATAATGACAGCATTAAAACTTGTTCAAGAATACATTTTCTTTTTGCAACTGTTTTTTTATTCAGTTTTCAGTATTTTAGGGTTGGCAGTTATTAATGAAGCAAAGACAGACATTTTGACCCACATTAAATAAAACATGTTTTTTCTTTAATTGTAATCTGATTAGGCCAGAGAAAATAAATTATTAGATTCTCATCCGGATTTTGGGAAGAAAAGGGGCGGGTGGACACTTTTAAATTTTTATTTTTTATTTACGAAATACCTGAGAACAGAAAGAAAACTAACTTAAAATTTTGAGAAAATGGCATTTATAGTTACTAGAACCTTTGGTGTAGAATATTCGTCCATCTTTTCAATTTCTTCCAAAATATCATGATAAAAACTCACAAAAGTAGCATGTTGGTGCCTATTCTTGCTTGAAAAGCCATACCAGTCTTTAAAAGTGACACAATCACCTACAGTTAGCTTTGAAATGATGAACATTTTATTTTATTATTGTTGGCCATGTTTTTTTCCATATCCGGGATGGTCTAAAACCCGTTCTGTCCAGAACAGAATATATTACGATTTTTTTTACCAATAAATTTTTTTGGGGCGGGTGGTTTTGGACAGGGGCGGACGGGGATGAGAATCTAAAATATTTTTTTCTATTGCCTTAAATAATCTAATTGATCAAAACATGAATAGTTCAGATATAGATCAGACTGCATGGATGAACAGACTGATCTGGATCTACAGTCTTCCCAAATGGAATATAATCTCTATCCATAGAGTAAATGCTAGTTTTTTTCTTCAAATGCCAACTTTAAAATTTTGAGATTGCCGAAAACATAAAGTAACTTTTATACCAATATCACATCTTAAAATATAACTTGAACTAGTTTCTTCAAACACAATTTTGCTATATAAGCATTATAATACATTTCCGGGGAGGTATATAAGGTGTTTTGTATATCAGCATCACCAATGATAAAGAAGCAACTGGGATATACACACAATATATTACCTCCCTTTAACATAGCCAATTAAGCTAGAAGCATGTAGCAGTTATATCCCTTTCCTCCATATACACAGGCATGGGTGAACAGTTTAGATCCAGATCAGCGGGCACATCTGTGCTGTCTGATCAGGATCTAAACTGTTCGTTTTTTTTTTTATCAGGTTATTTCTGACCAAAATGCGACCAGTGCAGACCATGATCAGACAGCACAGATGTGCCAGCTGATCTGGATCTACACTGGTCGCACATGCGTATATATGGAGGAAAGGAATATTGTGTTTCTCATTTGTTAACACTGTAAAGTCTGGGTTACTTTAGTCATTTAATTTCATGGGTTACTTTGCAATTGTTAATAAACAGTTGTTGGTTTTTTTTCTGTGAAGTAATGTGGTATTATTTTATTTAGTGCAGGTTGTATTCTGCATACTGCGCAATATGGTTAATGGACAAATTTAAACCCCAGTTAAGTCTACATAGAAGAAGAAGATGCCGAAATGAGACAAACCAAGGGGCATAACTATGAGAAAATACATTTAAGAGTTATGTAACTTGTCCTGGTAATTGCTATTGTGATGTCAGACAATTATATTAAGTTTCAAAGCTCTACCCTGAATGGTTACTGAGGAAAAGTTAACTTAAACAAAACACTTTATGAAACGTTTAAGAAAATAAATTCATAAAATGTTCCAACAAAATTAAAAAATGATACCACAATAATTCTTTCAATTAAAAAAAAACAACAGCTTTATAAATAAATTCCCATCAACACACTTTTCAGGAACCCATTAAATCTTGTACCCATGAAATTAATGATTTTACTTAAGTTTTCCTTGGTTAAATGTAGCAAACTTTAAACTGACTAGCAACAGCATGTACATGTTATAACTGACATAGATTTACACAGAGAACATATAATATACTTTCAAGCACTTACTATTGTTCTAAATAATGGAAAATAGTCGTTATTTAATATATACTGGTATATTATAAAGATCTGCTTAAATGAAAGGCATACAAGTAATTAGTTAAGAACTGAATACAAAAACAAATATTCATAGGAACTTCATTCAGACAATGGTATTTGTTTCAGGTGATTTGCCCAACTTACACAGTACTACAACTTTTATCGCATAGGCAAACTGTGTAGATCCAGATCAGACAACAACATCTGTTCTGGATCTACACTCTTTGCAAACAGTATAAATCTTGATCAGATGCCACAAATGTGCCAGCAGATCTTGATTTACACTGTTTGCCCATGGGTGACCATATCTTGTAAAAAAAATTTTCATGGTCGCCATCTTCAGGCTGCGATATTTAAACATTGATGGAACTGTTATTTGTATTAACCCTTTACTCCATATAAATGCATTTTATGGCTTGTGACCCAGTGTAGATTTGTGCCATCTGATCAGGATCTGCTATGTTCACGTTTCGGTCAGAAATGATACAATTATCACCTCGTATAGGTTCTCAAAGTGCCATAAACTCGCAATCAACTGTCAAATTAACAAGCTGTCATTTTCAACATCCGGGTAGCTTACATCATTATCGCTTATGTCATTTACAATAAGAAAATGCTAAAGACTAACGAGCGATTTTATTGGTTTATTCTGCATACACCAGCCAATAAAAATCTCATTTTGTAAAGACTGATTAGGTTATCAGGTCGAATTTGTTTAAGACACGTATTTGTCAATGTTTATAATTGAGTAAGTGAACATTTGGGGGATTATTGGCAGGTGTTTGATTGTTCCCTCTGGCAAATTCAACAGGAAATCCGAGGGCGAAGTGAACTTCCCTTTTCTATGCAAATAAAGCGAAGTCAGGCCGGTCTGGGCGCCTTCTTCGCCCGAATCACCTTGATTCGTGATCCCTGAATAAACCAGAAAGCCAACAGTGCAAATTCTGATCAGAAAGCATGGATGTGCAGTGCCCAAGGTTATAAAACTGAGCATGGAAACCAGTCTCAAATCTCAAGCATCTGATTGGCTGAAATGGCGAGATGCTTGAGATTTGAGACTGGTTTCCAATCTCAGCTTTATAACCTCCAGTCCAGGCTGATCTTGATTTTCAAAGTTCGCCCATGGGATAACAGCCATATCCCACATACAGCTATGGCGTAAAGGATTAAGGTCAAGTAGGATAAGGGATTGCCACACTCCTCCCAACTTTGTTCATCAATAAAAAGAAAATTATCAAAATCTCAATAACGGCAAAATGCCGTTAAACAAAACTTTGCACAAATGTATGTTATTAATGTATCTTTATTTTTCAGATGGTAAGACACGTTAGAAAAGTCAAGGAAAATAGCGAGATCTAAAAATGCCCTAAATTTCTATTTACATAAATTCACAAAACTAAACAACACAAAACATCATTTTAAATGCCCACATGAGTAATATGATACTGACAACAATTTATTGTGTCCTCGTGACTTACATATGTCAACTTTAGGAGATATTAGTAAAAGTGTGTTTGACCTTCAATTTTCTGTTCGCTTCCTGGTCGCGTAAACCGATGACAATCACTGATTTCTCTTTAAGTAGTTGAAATTTTTTTACAAAGTACACAACATTTTCTTGTCAGTATCATTATGCCCACGTGGGAATTTAAAATTATGTTTTGTATCGTTTAGTTATTGTGAATTTATGTAAATAGAATTTAAGGAATTTTTAGGTCAAGCTTTTTTTCTTTACTTTTCTAATGAGTCCTACTGTATGCAAAATAAAGATTCATTAGTAACATTCAATTGTGCAAAGTTTTATTGAACGGCATTTTGCCATTATTGAGATTTTGATAATTTTCTTTTTATCGATGAACAAAGTTGGGAGGAGTGTGGCAATCCCATAAGGGTTCAAAACTGAGAAGATTGTCCTGTATGTTCTACCATTCATCCAGCTCTCATGTTTCTGGTGGAACGTCCAGGCCGTGTTCCACAGCTTATCGTAAGGCTCCTTCATCTGGAACATTGTGTTCAGCTGCGGGAAGAAGCTCTGTTCCCACTCGAGCAGACGTTCCTCTTCATTGATGCCCTCCAAGTCATCTCGAGCCTGTTCGAGACCCGCCTGGAGCCGTGCCAGCGCCTCAACATTAGACTTCATCTCATCCTGGGACATGAACTGAAAACAAACACATTTATGATTTAACCCTTTATTCCATATAAAACATTTTAACATACTTGCAACCAGTGTAGATCCAGATCAGCCGGCAATATAGATCAGGATATAAAATGTTAGATTTTTGATTGATGAGTTAAGTCTGACAAAAATGCGAATATTGCAGATCCTGATCAGATGGTACAGATGTGCCAGCTGATCTGGATCTACACTGGTAGAACATGCAATAAAAAGCCTATAAACAGATAAAGGATTAACATCTTTTTCAAATGTGCTGGGATTCAAAACAATGCAAATAGTGTAATGTAGTCAAATCATTAAACCTTCCCTATTACTCTTGTATTACTTATTTTCATTGGGATGAATTTCAGGCAAAGCTGCACATGATATTTTCGCGTAGACATAAAATAGCCTTATTCAACTGTATTTTTCTTTTAATATATATTATTACATGGTTTAAATAAATAAAAGGGGGTGAGGGGGGGGGGGGGGGGGGGGGGTGTAAAAAACTAGACTGTGTCCTCAGGACACTGATGCCCCCACTGCTGCAAGTACATTTGTAACAAAATTGTGTACTAGGTATTAACAATATGTGGTGAATGAGGAGTAAGAGCCACAAAATTTAATGACTAACATAAACAAAGGGCCATAACTTTGGTGAAAATGGTTGCAAGGCAATGTCCTTTACAGCAATTAAGACATCATGTCTAATCATCTGTGTAAGTTTGGAAGAAATCAGCCAAATAAAAAATGTGGAGTTGATGCCACAAAATTTTGTAAGTGAAATTAACAAAGGGCCATAACTCTGGTAAATATGGCCGCAGGAAAAAAATCCTTTCTTTATGATCATCTGCACATCCACCTTGATCATGTGAGCAAGTTTGAAAGAAATCCATCCAATAGTAAACGAGGAGTTGATGCCACAAGATTAAATCACTGAAATTAACAAAGGGCCATAACTCTGGTAAAATGGCCGTAAGAAAAACCCTTTCTTTACAATCATCTACACAACCTGCTTGATCATCTGTGCAAATTTGAAAGAAATCCCTTAGATAGTTAATGAGGAGTTGATGCTACAAGATTTAATAACTGAAATTAACAAAGGGTCATAACTCTGGTAAAAATAGTCGCAGGAAAAAATCCTTTCTTTACGATCATCTACACATTCTGCTTAATCATCTGTGCAAGTTTGAGAGAAATCCGCTTTATAGTTTAGGAGGAGTTGATGCCACAAGATTTAATTACTGAAATTTACAAAGGGCCATAACTCTAGTAAAAATGGTCGCAGGAAAAAATCCTTTCTTTACGATCATCTACACATCCTGCTTGATCATCTGTGCAAGTTTGAAAGAAATCTGCCTTATAGTTTAGGAGGAGTTGACGCCACAAGATTTAATAACTGAAATTAACAAAGGGATATAACTCTGGTAAAAATGGTCGCAGGAAAAAATCCTTTCTTTACGATCATCTACACATCCTGCTTGATCATCTGTGCAAGTTTGAAAGAAATCCGCCTTATAGTTTAGGAGGAGTTGACGCCACAAGATTTAATAACTGAAATTAACAAAGGGCCATAACTCTGGTAAAAATGGTCGCAGGAAAAAATCCTTTCTTTACGATCATCTACACATCCTGCTTGATCATCTGTGCAAGTTTGAAAGAAATCCGCCTTATAGTTTAGGAGGAGTTGACGCCACAAGATTTAATAACTGAAATTAACAAAGGGCCATAACTCTGGTAAAAATGGTCGCAGGAAAAAATCCTTTCTTTACGATCATCTACACATCCTGCTTGATCATCTGTGCAAGTTTGAAAGAAATCCGCCTTATAGTTTAGGAGGAGTTGACGCCACAAGATTTAATAACTGAAATTAACAAAGGGCCATAACTCTGGTAAAAATGGTCGCAGGAAAAAATCCTTTCTTTACGATCATCTACACATCCTGCTTGATCATCTGTGCAAGTTTAAAAGAAATCCGCCTTATAGTTTAGGAGGAGTTGACGCCACAAGATTTAATAACTGAAATAAACAAAGGGCCATAACTCTAGTAAAAATGGTCGCAGGAAAAAATCCTTTCTTTACGATCATCTACACATCCTGCTTGATCATCTGTGCAAGTTTGAAAGAAATCCGCCTTATAGTTTAGGAGTTGATGCCACAAGATTTGGGAACGTACGGACCTACAGACGTACGGACGGACGGACGGACGAGTGCAACTCTATATGCCTCCCACTTTGTGGTGGCATAAAAACAAGGATAGGATATTGGGTCAGACAGTCGGAGAATATATGCCGAAACTATTGAATAAAGGGTTTAACAATAAAAGATTGAAAAGATATTTTATGGCTTTTCCATTGGGTACGGAAAACAGTTGGGTTGTTTAAAGTGTGTAAAGCCCGAAGTGCTTCACACGCACTTTAAACAAACTGTTTTTGATAGCCAGAAGAAAACCAGGATAGAGAAGTTGAAGTGTAAATATTGCGAAGTATTTTACTTACCTCTTTCTTCTTGAAGGACTCCACTTCTTTCATCATATCGTTCAACCTGTCCTCGTAAGCCTTTGTCCGGCTTCGTAATTCCTCCTCGATGTGTTCACGCTTTGTCATAATTCGGTTCTGGCTCAGCTCGAACACCGCCTTGATGTTCTCAGGCCAGTGGAACACCTGACTGTTCAACTTGATGTCTTCATCTAAAGCGTAAAATACTTATCTTTGGCCTGCGTCACAGGAAAATGTGTGTTCGGTGATATCTTTTGACATTTTAGTAGTTACTATTCTTTAAAAGAATCTAAAATTATATATTATTATTTTCTCATAACTTAAAAAATTATTTTTACAAATTATTTTTTTACCGTGAAATGCTTAATAAGCAATGTCTTCTGCTCAACTTAATGACATCATTCCATTAACTGTCCGAAGACAGTCCTTTTCCCTCGATGTGCCCCATTTTTATTTCAAAACAGCGTTATTAGTAACAAAGTCTTTTTCTTAATTATTTGAATTTCCTTATGTATATTAGTCACAACAATTTACTTTTAATGTATTTGAACTGTTGTACTTGAACATTTCTTTAACATTAATTCTTACATTATAAGACATTTTGAAAGAGCAAAAATGAATGACCAATGGAAATACAACAAAATATCACATGCTCTGTATGGACTATCTGATTTGTTACCAAAACAATAAGTATCTTAGTTAAGTGCCAGTAACTGCCGAAAAACAAATTTGCACAAATTCATCGTACTACATTTTAGAATCACATCTTTGTAGAATTACAGCGATGACATCAATGTTGAAAATAAAGCAAGGGAACTTGGTTATGATAGTAACAGAGAAGAAATAGGAAAGTAAGAGTGAGTATAAACAGAGCTCCAGATAATTTTTAAGGGTAAAGGGTATTTACCCCTTTAATTCTTCCAAAGCATATTTACATATTTGTTTCATCCCTCATGAATTATTTTAAGATACTTAGGATCTTAATGTCTTTCTTAAGAGTATTGGAGACGATGCTGCGATAGGCCTCCATTTTAAATTTGGTTTGAATGGTTGTAAAATGGCTGTGCTTGATTTATTATAAGCTATTTAATTAAACAATATGCATATTAATGGAATGAAACTGTTTACCACTTAAGGCGAGTGCATATAGGTACACTCTGCTTTAATTTTTTCATTGCATTTTCATTAAAATTGAATATTTTTTACGCGGATATGCATGTTATCTGGAGCTCTGGTGAAAAAAGACAGGCTTACTAGGAAGAAGAAGGTAGTCTATGAGGGCGAGAAGACGTTTGGCCCATTCGTGTAATTCTTGAGAAGTTTTCACACTGTATATAGACTACAACACACAACAAGATTGATAGAAAAGATGTTTAACCCTTTCCTCCACAGACACTCCTTTATTGCATGGGCGAACAGTTTAGATCCAGATCAGCCAGCACATCTGTGCCGTCTGATCAGGATCTAAACTGTTCGCTTTTTTATTTGTTAGGTTATTTCTGACCAAAATGTGACCAGTGCAGATCCTGATCAGACGGCACAGATGTGCTGGCTGATCTGGATCTACACTAGTCACAAATACGTAAAAGTGCATATATATGGAGAAAAGGGTTACAGAATACTAAACCTTTAACCCTTCACTCCAAATGAGGCACGCCAAGGGAAAAGGTACCTTCGGTCATTTTTTGTGTCTTTTTTGATGTTACTTAATTTAGAAAGAACTTTCAAATTTCTGTCATTTTCTCATAACAAAACAGTGATTTTGTTAACACATTTTGACAATAAAATGGTATTTTTTCCGCAAATTGCATAATATTTAATGTCGTCTGCTCAACTTTATGACGTCGTTTCAAGGATTGACGTCAACTGCCCGAAGGTACCTTTTCCCGTGGCGTGCCTCAAAATATTAAGAATTTATCTGATGTAAACAGTGCAGGTCCAGATAGACCTGGGCCCAAGATCACAAAACTAAGTTTTGAGATCAGTCTCAAATCTCAAGGATCTGATTGGCTGAAATGGCGACTGGTCGCCATTTCAGCCAATCAGATGCTTGAGATTTGAGACTGATCTCCAGATTTAGTTTTATGATCTTGGGCACTGCAAGTCATACCATGGAGTAAAAGGTTAAAAGTTCAACTGAAAAATTCTCCAAAGAAAAAAATTGTGAAATAGAACAAAAAATGACACAGAAAAACAACAAAAAAGGAAAGAAAGGAACGATATCAAAAAAATATCCGAAGATATAGAAGATATTGGAAAAAACAGAAAATAATCTTTAAAAAGTAAGATATCTGAAAAAAACAACTAGTAAGAAATCTGAAAAACAAGAAGACATCTAAAAACAGGAAGATATTCTAAACAGAGAAAGATATCCAAAAAGATAAAGATATCTGAAAAACAGGAAGATATCTCGAAAAGAGAAATATATTCTGATATCTGAAAAAATAGGAAGATATCTGGAAAAAAAAACAACAGGAAAAATCTGAAAAAGAGAAAGATATCCAACAAGAGGAAGATATTTGGGGAAAAAACAGGGGAAAAAACAAAAAAGGAAGATATAAAAAAAGGAAGATATCTGAAAAACAGGAAGATATCTGGAAAACAGGAAGACATCCAAGAACAGGAAGCTAGCTTAACTGAAAGAGAGAAAGAGCATGAAGAAATGTAAGATTGGAATCAAACTAAAAAGAAAGAATCTGTGTTTCTGGCTATATCCTTTACAGAACTCACAGGGGAACTCGGAAACCGGGCACTATCCTGTACTTACAGGGGAACTCGGCATAGTCTAACAGAAACATGAGTCTGTTGGACGCATCCTCTATTTCGTCTTTAAGTTTGTACACTGTGTGATCTTGGGACTAAAACAGGAACATGTGGTTAGTCAAAACAATGAAAAGCGTTACAGACAGGGGACATAACTCTTGTTAGTCACTCATGTAATATATTTGTATCTGTTCAAAGAATTAACCATTTTGTTCATATATATGTGTGTGTTCGACCAATGCAGATCCAGATCAGCTGGCACATTAGTGCCGTCTGACCTTAATCTGCACTGGTTGCATCTTGGTCAGAAATAACCTAATGAATCAAAAAGCAAACATTGTAGATCCTGATCAGATGGCATGGATGTGCCAGCTGATCTGGATCTACACTGATCACCCATTTGATAAAAGCTTTATCCATGGAGAAAAGGTTTAAGCGACAAACTATATACAATGGTTCTCTTATTCTGAACAGGTACAAATATAAGACAGAATGTTTCGTAAGATTTACTGCAAATTCATTAATATTCGTGGAAGTTCTAAATTTCATGTATTTCATGGGCTTCTTTATTAACAAATTAAAAACCCCAATGAAGAACAGAAATGCTTGCACATGTATTTTAAGACAATCAAAACCACCCATTTAAGAACCCACTAAACAAGGAAAATACTTATTTTACTGAAAACCACCAAATTTTATGCCCACGAAAATTAATGCATTCACAGTATTAACTCTAAGCTTTCAAATCGTTAGACATGGAAATTCTGCAACCTGAAAAGGATAAAAGGCTAAAATATTATTAAGACATTCACAGTTAGATTCAAATGGGACAAAATTATTGCAAAAACAAAAGCAACTGGCAAAGTGTTGGTCTTCTTATTGGGATTACCCAAGGTAGTGAACTGTGGAAGGATGCGACTTAACCGTTTACTCCATATATATGCATTTTACCACATGTGTGACCAGTGTAGATCTGGATCAGCCTTCACATTTGTGCTATCTGATCTGGATCTGCACTGGTTGCAATTTGATAAAAAATAATGTAATAAATCTACAAGCAAACAGTGTAGATCTTGAACAGATGGCACAGATGTGCCGGCTGATCTGAATCCACAATTTTTCCCATTCAATAAAGGTGAATCTATGGAATAAAGGGTTAACAAATATCAAACCATAATTTCCCCGTTAATTGAATTTCCTACAGGTGTAGATACTAAAAGGTAAGATTTTCTACAATCCACATCTTCTGTCATAACTTATGACATAAAACAATCAGTGCAGACCCAGATCATCTTTGCATCTGCACAGTCTGATCAGGATCTACTTTTAAATTCACCATTCAGTCAGAGAAGCATCTAAATGCATCTAGAAATCAGGATCTACTGAGAAGTCCTTAATTTGATAAGGATCTACACTTATAGCAACTAGACTTTCTTCCCCATGGAGCATCACAAATTTCCCTAAAAACACACTGCCTGTGATGCCGCTTCCTCTTTAACCCTTTCCTCCATAGATACACCTTTATTGCGAGGGTGAACATCCGTGTCGTCTGATCAGGATCTAAACTGTTCACTTTTAGGTTTTTTCTGGCCAAAATGCGACCACTGAATATCATGATCTGACGGCACTGATGTGCCGGCTGATCTGGATCTACACTGGTCATACATGCGTAAAAATGCGAATATATGGAGGAAAGGGTTAAAAAGTTGTACAGTTAATCTGACCATTAAGGCAAAGTGCATGATGAGAAGTGGGTGGGGGAAACACCGTCCCTACTCACACGGAAATATGCCGTGTTCTAAAATAAACAGGATTCGCTCAGCAGCGTCTAGAGTCTCCGTTTTCATTCCAGACACTGTTACATCTACACACTGTGTAAAACAAATAGTATTAAATCAACATGAAAAGCAGAACAGAAAGCTAACCTTCAAACTAAGTAACGTTTTTACGCTCCTACCCTGCAAAATCTAAACATTTACATTTGTTAAACTGTAAAGCACGAAACAATGCTTAACAAAAATGAAGATCAGAAAATTCATTCAGATTTTTATCTATCAACGATAAAATATTAAAGAAAAAGTAAGAAATCAACAAATTGTCACCCTAGTGCAAAAAACTGTAAAAGTACCATTGAAAAAATAAGGAGATATCAAATATTTGCACTTGTCACGATAGGTATCCTTCAGGACAGTTTCTTTTTAAAAAGTTTGACTTTTTAAGAATTTCTGTAAGCTACTGAATGAAATTTCTATTCCATATTTTTCTAAAAACAGGTTGATCACTCGTAAAGCTGTTTTGTTAGCCGCTCCCTAAAGATGGCACCCACATTTAAACTTACTAGGAAATATAGCATAATCAAGAAGGTACATTAATCTCTCTGCACAATCATTGGTTTCTTCTTTAAGGGCATAGGCGGTCTTATCTGAAGACTAAACCAATCAAATTGTATAATTCACTACTGGAAATGACATCATCAAAATAATCTCTAAGCTAATCTCTAAGCCAAAGGAAAAATTTGAATTTTGTGAAGTTGTCATTTCTAAATTGAACAAAATAAAATTTAACCATTTACTCCATAAATACAAAATTTAACGCGAGTGTAACCAGTGTAGATCCAAATCATCCATCAGAATTACCTTAGCTCATGAATCTAAAAGCAAACAGTGTAGATCAAGATCAGATGGAAGGGAAAATCCATGCTGTCTGATCAGGATCTGCACTGTTCGCTTTTTGATTAGTCAGGTTATTTCTGACCAAAATGCGACCAGTGCAGATCCTGATCAGACAACACGGATGTGCTGGCTGATCTGGATCTAAACTGGTAGCACATGCATAAAAATGTGTATATATGGAGGAAATACTTAACTATATAATTAAATATGAGTGCACTAAATCAAATTCATTTCCATGCCTTTCATATAAATGTGAAATATAGTGATCTCCAATAAACACTGTGTATAATTCAGGAGAAATATAGTTCATGCTAAAGTTTTGTGCTGTAATAGATAAATGGTATCTGAATACCCCCATACATGCATACAATAGTTAAAATACTTAACACTTCAATGATTGCCAAAAATGCAAGGTTTAACATGGTAAAAAAATCAACATATATTTCTGTCAGGTAGAAGACACAAACAGTGAATGTATAAAATGTAAAATTTGCATTATAAGTATAAAAAAAAATAGCAACAGAACTTCTATTAACCCTTTACACCATGGGAAATTGCATTAATGGCATGGGCAAACAGTGTAGATCTAGATCAGCATGCATCCAGTATTTTTTTTTATGCCAAATATTTGGAGAAATAGGGCCCCATTCCCCTCTCTAAATAGTATATATTTTTCCCCCAGGTTCAATAAAATATTCCCCCTTTGCTGCAGTCTGTAACGGACGTTTCGATTTGTCCCGCTTATGTGAAGATGATAAATCTTAATTTTTTTTCTGATGCAAGAAAATTCAACTCTGGGAAGTATGAGGCAAGATTTATTTGGTTGAACTACAGTGTTAGCAAAGCAAAAAGCATAATATCAGTGAATACTTTGTTGTTTTTTTTGTGTTTGACAGCTGCAAGTATCTTCCAAATAGTCCCCCTTTCCTTTGTTCGCGTCACAATTTTCCCCCTCCAAAGGGCTGCGACCCCCTTCCCCCAAAAAGTGAACAAGAGGGTCCAAGGGACCCAGGGTCGCTCACCTGCGAACATCTGTTCAATGGTTTGGACAAAAATTAAGACCACTAGAGTGCGTACAAACTTTTTCTATAATTTGACCTAGTGACCTAGATTTCAAGGTAACATGACCCAGTTTGGAACTTGACCAAGATATCATCGAGATAAACATTCTGACCAAGTTTGAAGAAGATCACATCAAAATTAAGACCGCTAGAGTGCGGACAAGCTTTTTCTACAATTAGACCTAGTGACCTAAATTTCAAGGTTACATGACTCAGTTTCGAACATGACCTAGATATTATTGGAATAAACATTCTGACCAAGTTTGAAGAAGATCTGAAAATAATTACGACCACTAGAGTGCTAACAAGCTTTTTCTATAATTTGACCTAGTGACCTAAATTTCAAAGTCACATGACCCAGTTTCAAACTTGACCTAGATATCATTGGGATAAACATTCTGACCAAGTTTGAAGAAGATTAGACTAAAATTACGACCACTTGAGTGCGGACAAGCTTTTTCTATAATTTCATCCTAGTGACCTAGATTTCAAGGTCACATGATCCAGTTTCAAACTAGACCTAGATATCATTGGAATAAACATTCTGACCAAGTTTAAAGAAGAACGGACCAAAATTACAACCGCTAGAGTGCAGACTAGCTTTCTTTTAATTTGACCTAGTGACCTAGTTCTAAGGGTCACATGACCCAGTTACGAACTTGACCTAGATATCATTAAGATAAACATTCTGTTCAAGTTTAAAGAAGATTGCACTAAAATTAAGACTGCTAGATTGCGGACAAGCTTTTTCTATAATTTGACCCAGTGACCTAGATTTCAAGGTCATATGACCCAGTTTCGAACTTGACCTAGATATCATTGAGATAAACATTCTGACCAAGTTTGAAGAAGATCGCATCAAAATTTAGACCGCTAGAGTGCGGACAAGCTTTTTCTATAATTTGACCTTGTGACCTAAATTTCAAGGTTACATGACCCAGTTTCGAACATGACCTAGATATTATTGGCATAAACATTCTGACCAAGTTTGAAGAAGATCTGACCAAAATTACGACCACTAGAGTGCGGACAAGCTTTTTCTATAATTTGAACTAGTGACCTAGATTTCAAGGTCACATGACCCAGTTTCGAACTTGACCTAGATATCATTGGGATAAACATTCTGACCAAGTTTGAAGAAGATCGGACCAAAATTACGACCACTAGAGTGTGGACAAGCTTTTTCTATTATTTGACCTAGTGACCTAGATTTCTAGGTCACATGACCCAGTTTCCAACTTGACCTAGATATCATTGGGATAAACATTCTGACCAAGTTTAAAGAAGAACGGACCAAAATTACAACCGCTAGAGTGCAGACAAACTTTTCCTTTAATTTGACCTAGTGACCTAGTTTAAAGGGTCACATGACCCAGTAAAGAACTTGACCTAGATATCATTAAGATAAACATTCTGACCAAGTTTAAAGAATATTGCACCAAAATTACGACCACTAGAGTGCGGACAAGCTTTTTCTATAACTTGACCTAGTGACCTAGATTTCAAGGTCACATGACCCAGTTTGGAACTTGACCTAGATATTATTGGGATAAACATTCTGACCAAGTTTGAAGAAGATCGGACCAAAATTACGACCACTAGAGTGCGGACAAGCTTTTTCTATAATTTGACCTAGTGACCTAAATTTCAAAGTCACATGACCCAGTTTCAAACTTGACCTAGATATCATTGGGATAAACATTCTGACCAAGTTTGAAGAAGAACAGATCAAAATTACAACCGCTAGAGTGCAGACAAGCTTTTTCTTTAATTTGACCTAGTGACCTAGTTTAAGGGTCACATGACCCAGTTTCGAACTTGACCTAGATATCATTGAGATAAACATTCTGACCAAGTTTGAAGAAGATTGGACCAAAATTCTGTCCGCTAGAGTGCGGACAACAATTGTGAACGGACGGACGGACGACGGACGAACCCCCCTCACAAAAGCTCACCCTGTCACTACGTGACAGGTGAGCTAAAAAAAACACTGGCACCACTGTGATGATCAGGATCTACAATATTTACTTGAGATTCAATAGGTTATTTCTGATTGAGAAGTCGCCAGTAACGATACTGATTAACCAGCTCATATGTGCAGGCTGATCCAGATCTATACTTGTAGCACTCAGGAAAAAAAGCCATTTACATGGAGTAAAAGGTTAAAAGATGTAACTGAAAAATTAAGACACTAAAAAAAACCAATATGCATAGGGAAACATTCCATTTCTGTGATAGCTTGTAACCAAAAATTGGCCAAAATGTTTAGGTAAAATGCAATACACTCAGTCAGATAGAAATTACCATTTTATGTATCTGCTATGATAAAAAATGACAGTTTTTGATCAACACTATACTTCATAGAAATGCATTTAATCACGTGTGCAACCAGTGTAAATCTAGATCAGCCTGAACATTCATGCAATCTGATCTAGATCTACACTGTTCACTTCCTGGTCAGAAATAAGTCTAAAAGTGAATAATGTAGATCTTGATCAAACTGTGCAGATGAGCAGGCTGATCTGGATCTACACCTATCACACATTGAATTTAAATCAGCAAAATACCATAGAGTAAAGGGTTAAACTGAATTAGACATAAAAAAAGAAACAATGAAACTTTATTATTTCATTTTTTTATAATATGTGATGACATTTAATTTTTCATGAATTAATCCATATTGAAGATTTACTCTTGAATCCTAAAATCATTTGCAATCAATAAATATCATATCATAACCAATTTTTACTTTAAACCATATATTGTTGTTCTTTATAAGCCTTATCCAAAGAGTCAATGGACAATCCTAACTTAACCGTTTCCTCCATATATACGCATTTTTACGCGTGTGCGATCATTGTAGATCAAGATCAGGATCTGCACTGAACTCATCTTGGTCAGAAATAACCTAATGAATCAAAAGGCGAATAGTTTAGAACCTGATCAGACAGCATGGATGTGCCAGCTGATCTGGATCTAAACTGTTCGCCCATGCAATATAGGTGTGTCTATGGAGGAAACGGTTAAACAAGATAGTAAGAAAACTTTTGCGTGCGGACAAGTACCTCTTTGAGATATTCCTGTGTCTCCACCAGACTGACTGTGTTGTCCGGAACCTCACTAACACGATTTGCCATCTCATCATAACGTTTGCAGATACTGAAATACAAACAAGTATTCTATTTTACACAGATCCTATTCTTTTTTATGTCTTTTTAAAAGTGATCTTTAAAGACAGGTGGTCTTTAATTACAGGTATATATGTTCTTAAAATCAATCTGCGGGACATATAAAATGTGGACTTTATTAAAGATTTATTACAATTAGGTCTTTGTTTAGAAGTGTTCTTTAGAATAGGTTGGACTGTATAAAAATACAGGCACAGTAGGAGGTTATGTCCAATAAATTAATTCACCAGGTTAATGAACTCTTAAAAGGACTTTTTCTTACTTTTTGTTCAACTCCCTGTTTTCATCAATCTCAAAGGTGATGAGCCTCTGCTTGAGTTTATCGGCTCGCGCACACAGGTCCTGGTTGAGCGCGACACAGTCCAGACAGAACATGCTCAGTGGCACTGTGATCCGCAGCAGGGCTATCTCATTCTTTAGGTCCTGGAAACTGTTGATTTTCTGAAACAAATAAACATCTCCATAAACTAACAAGAAGACGCTACAATGCAATGAAACCAGTACCCAAGGTTATAAAACTGAGCATGGAAACCAGTCTCAAATCTCAAGCATCTGATTGGCTGAAATGGCGACTGGTCGCCATTTCAGCCAATCAGATGCTTGAGATTTGAGACTGGTTTCCAATCTCAGCTTTATAACCTTCAGGCCTGGTTTTCTTCTCAAAGGTTTAAGTGAAAATGGGAGCATAACTATTACAAAATTCAGTCTAGAATC
Source organism: Corbicula japonica (assembly GCA_038501625.1). Lineage (NCBI taxonomy): Eukaryota > Metazoa > Mollusca > Bivalvia > Venerida > Cyrenidae > Corbicula > Corbicula japonica. The sequence goes on along the minus strand of JAZAYU010000770.1, from coordinate 66,286 downwards.
ATGAAACTTGTTCTGATAATTGCTTTTGTGATGTCCGAAAACTATATTAAGTTTAAAAGCTTCATTCAAATGGTCACCGAGAAAAAGTTAACTTTAACAAAATACTTATGGAATGTTGATGCCTGCCCAATGTCATTCCCTAATCTAACAACGGGTTATCCAAAGTAAACCTGGTTATTAAAAATTCCTTAAAGAGAATGTGGGTTGAGTTAAATCTAAAAATGCATTCAAAGTTTTATATATAATACTCTTAAATATTTATGAAGAAAATTTTTACAGCAACATTCAAATTACGCAAAATCAATTAAACACATCAACTGGTCTATAGCAGAAGGTAAAGGACTTATGACTTATGAACACAAGAAGAAACTAAAATGCGACAAAACCAGGTTTTCTTCTTTAATTTTAAGTGAAAAGGGGGCATAACTATGACAAAATAGAGTCAAAAGTTATGAAACTTATCCTGATTTTTGCTATTGTGATGTCAGACAACAATGTTAAGTTTCAAAGCTCTACCTTGAATAGTAACTGAGAAAAAAGTGAACTTAAAACACGCCTGCCGCCTAAAGACATACCTTTATTTAATAACCAGGTGTTTCCAAAGAAAACCTAGTTTAAAATGACAACTACAGATAACAGACAACAACTGACAAAAGCTGCAAAGACATTACATGATACTAACAGTTAAAATATTAGATGATTGTAATCTTGTTTTCCAACACTTTAAACAACCAGTGCATGTGAAATATTATTCTTGACCTGCATTATCAGTGAATATTTTACACACAACAACTTCACAAAACAGTCATTAATTACAGTCTGGATTTTTTCAATATGAGCAAGAGTTGTCTCCCCTTCTGACTCTCCTTCCTCCAAATCATTTTCAATGTCTTCTGCATCTTCTTTGATAATGCCCTCTACATTTAGGGTTACCATGTCAGTTAAGCTTGTTTTCCTTATATCAGCACCTGAGTTTGCTCTAAACCATAAACTCTGCAGAGATTTTCGTCTACCATGTGAAGTGGGTATGAATAATTCAGAGTTGTTGCCCTTTGATTGATTTTCTTCTCCATACTTCATTGATGTTCTCGACAGTTCTTCCCTAAAACCATCCGATTTTCTTCTAAACTCAATTCTTCTATCATTTGTTTCATTAATTACATTTCCATTAAACGACCTATTAAAATCAAGTTCAACCCCAAAAGCTTTATTTACAATGCCTTTCAAGCCTAAACTCTTGCCAGTTTTATTCTGAACAGGGAGTTTTTCTAAATCCATTTTATTTCCATTCATTATTTTCCTTAACTTGCTATTAAGATTTCTATCTCCTTGTGAATCTTTCCCAAAATCAACTAAATCAACATTAATTTTGCCCCCTACACTTTTCCTCCTAGCTGAAACATTACTAATTTTTCCGTCTTTCATTGCAAATTCACCAGCCATGCTTTTCCTCCTGTATTTATGACTGCCAGTTGTTAGCTTATAATCTGAAGTCCCACTAACTAAACAGTCTTTGTCACTAAGACAGGCCTCATTACACCCGTCCTCTCTATTGGCAGATTTCACCCTGTCGATTTTCACTTGTATGTTGGGATATGTGTCAGAAGGTTTTTCACTCCCTATCTGACCCTGATTTGAGCCGGTCTCCTCACAAGATATATCCTGATCCTCACCTTGCTAGTAGCAGTGCAAAGGTCAAGGTTAGAGTATAAAGGTCAAAGTTACAGTATAAAGTCAAGGTTACTGTGTAAAGGTCAAGGTTACAGTAAAAAAAGGACATCATGGTAACCAAAACAAAAGGTTCTAATAACAATCAGAAACAAATGAAAAAGTTCAATCTGGTCATTAAAGTAATTAATTCATTATTAATTTATTAAATTCAATTAATTGATTTATTGATTCTCGGACTTACGAGTGCAGAAAAAAAACGCAAAAAGGTATGTATAATTATCGATCATAATTTGGCTCAAGGAGGTCCAAATTATCATTATGGCGATTTTGTTTTTTCTCCATAATCTTAAATAATAATGGTAACAGAAGATGTAAAGGAAATAAAGTCGGACTCCATGAAAAGAAATTGTTAAATACAGTGTGGAAAACATTAAAGGCAGTAGCAGAGGGATGGCAGGTTTGTAATGAGAAACTGCCAGCAATAAAGGTGTTTTAGTAAATCAGAGAGTTAGTTGTTTGATGACAAGAGAAGCCAACTCTTAACGTTTTGAAGGCAGCTATACTGCGAGACTCTTGGAGGAAAATTAGAATCTGCAAACATTAACAGATGTTCTAGTAAATCAGACAGTTGTTGTTTGATGACAAGAGAAGAGAACTCTTACCGTTTTGAAGGCAGCTATACTGTGAGACTCTCTGAGGAAGGAGGAGACGTCCTGATCCGCCTTGTTGTTCAGAAGCTCGAGGTATTTCTTGTACGTCGTCAAGTATCTGTAAAACATACAGGGATATCAAATTTGGGTCCCAAGATTATAAAACAAAGATTGGGGATCAGTCTCAAATCTTAACCATTTGATTGGCTGAAATGGCCACTGGTCGCCATTTAGCCAATCATATGCTTGAGATTTGAGACTGGTCTCCAGATTTATTTTTATGATCTTGGGCAATGATTACGTGCCTCCAAGATGTATGGGGCGTATTCAACAGTTCGATACAAATCTGTATCACACACTAGCATTGTATTGCCATCACAAGTAATTGTTTTGATGATATTGGTAGGTTAAAAAATATACTGAATGCAAAACTTGACATGTTGGTATATTTGGAGAGTATTTGGAGAGTAATAATATGAGATTTTGTTTCAAATTCTGACAAATTGAATATAATGTTATTTCTACACCTGGGTCCAAAATCATAAAACTAAGATAGGAGACCAGTCTCAAATCACAAGCATCTGATTGGCTGAAATGGCGACTGGTCACCATTTCAGCCAATCAGATGCTTGAGATTTGAGACTGGTCTCCTATCTAAGTTTTATGATCTTGGGTCCTGCTCAACTTATGAGTAATTTCATAAATTATGTCAACTGGTACCTTGTTCCTGTGGCCTGCCCCATATTACATTATAAGTTGGTCACTTACTTCTGTGGTCCGACAGTGTTCAGTTTAAAAATCTCCATGGATTTGTCAACATAGTCTGTGACAAGGGTCTCGTCAATCTTCACTGATCTCAGCAGTAACTTCTGTCCTCGCATATCCGGGAATAACTGACACTCAACCTGAATTAGTAAACTAGATGATATTCTTCTTAGATAAAAAAGTTGTCCCCAACCCCTTTCCCTTAATTTTGCAAAGCGTGAAAATGCAATTTAAGTGACTGTTAATTGATTTTTCTGAGGCAGCACATTAAAAAATGATCATTGGTGTTCATTGGCTTGAATCAGTCGCAAATTAGGAAATTAGCAACATTACCAGTTCTGTGCCTCCAAGAAATGACCGTAAATCACGTAAAAATCATCCAAATGAAAATTGCTGATAATATGCATGTGTGGTAGGTACTTATATTCATGGTACAGTTTGACTGAAATCTTGCCAGTAATTTTGGAGAGGAAGCACAGAAATTATTTATTTTGTGACAGAAATTCAGACAAACATGCAGAAATAATCATTAGCCACATCAATAGAGTAATAGATTATTATTTTTACCAGTGTAAGATAGAAATAATATTTCAATGAGTGAGCTCTGGAATTCATATTTTTAAGGAATGGCAGAGTCATCTGTGGAAATTATTTTCTATCTTCAAACAGGTGTAATAGAATTTCTATTTATTTTATGCTTTAAATCCATAATTTGCAAGATTTTGACAGAGAAATTGCCTGAAATGGCCCAAAAAACGTTTGTTTTTGATGTTATGTCATACCCAAACTTAAACCTGTTAACAGTATGTGCATATGAGTACCAATGTAAAAACACAGTAAAAATGAAAATGATATTCCACAGTTTGAAAACAATAAAATACTACTTTTATTTCACCAAGAAAATTCGATAATTCACTGGAAAGTATAAATATAAAATGGTTTAAAACAGTATGAAATAGATGAAAATGAGAAATTTGAAAGCCACATAACAAAACAAATATGAAAATATTGCAGGCTTGGTTTAGTTGAGCCTGTACATGGGCAGTAATGAAAATGCATATTACTGTCCATGCCGCCTATCCTCCGAGTTGAGCATTACTCAATATTTAAAACAGCAACAGTAAACTTTTGATCTATCCCAAACAATGGTCACGGCACCACAACAATGTGGGGATGTATAGTGGTGAAAGAAAAAATGCCCTTTCAGGTTCGACCTTTTATTTAACTCATATCATCACAACATAACTTCGGATGTGATGTCAACGTTAGGGCACGGGACGTTAGGTGGGATGTTGTGCTATAATGGATATGTTACATGGTGAAAGCATAATGAGAGCCAACATACCCTCTGTAGCCCCTCTCCGGAGGCAATGATTTCCGAGAAGCATCTCAGGATGATGTCTCTGATCTCCCTGAAAGGAGGATCGAACACGATCTTCGGCTCCTCCACGCGTAACTTGATGATCATCACCTGTGCCATCACGTAGCGGAGGTCATCAAAATCCTCGCCATAGTCATTGCCATCCTGAAACAAAGCTTTTGTTTGAGACTGATGCTTTTATTAAAACCTTTATTCTTATATACATTATACAGGTTTTATTACATGCGGCAACTGTAGATCCAAATCATCTGGAACACCTGTGCCATCTGATCAGGATCTTTACTGTGCTTCGATGCCCCAAAATGGTAACTGTGTTACAAAGGTTGGCAAAAATGTAAAACAGTTTGACAAATTTGATAAAATATAATGTTGTCTGCTCAACTTTATTGCGTCATTTTCAGGAATGATATCATCTCTTTAAGACAAATTTTCCATGACCCAGCTCATCATATAAAGCAAATGCCATTCCGTTATATATTTTATTCTACAAGGGTTTAATTGAAGCTTATTTTCCTCATATCTTACTTTGTGGGTCTGAAAGAACTGCAGAAAGTCGTGTAGTGAGTTGATGACCATGCCTCGGAGCTGCCCAGACATGACTGCAGCCACGGCAGAGAAGAACTCCTGTACAAGCTCCGTACTGTCCGAGTCGTTAGGTCCAACCAGGTCCTGCCAGTGGTCGGCATGGTCTACAAACACCTTGGCACAGGTTGGAATCCAACTGTAAACATTGATATTAAGATCAGCTGGGACATTCAATATAAATAAGAACAGTGTGAAATGAAAGGAGTGATTTCCACATAAATATTGACCATTTGATTCGGCTATTTTAGAGGAAAAGCAGCTATTTTGTTTTGCCCAGAATAATGCCCCCATCTATTTCTATTAAACCAACCTCTACTTTGAAAGATAATTAAACTGTTGTGTTGAAGTCACCATAAGGGGAGAAGATATGTTAGTGGCTTGAAAGCTCAGTCCAAGGAGAACTCGTTTTTTATGCTAGGGGTCCAATGTTTGAGTACCAGTCTGCGTGCATTTTTTTCTTGCCCCCGAGACAAAACCACTGATATTTTCAAGCTAACATAGATTTATTTCATCTTAGAAGAAAACACTGTTATGCTATATGTATAAGTGCTGGATGATCTGGATCTAGTCTTTTCACCAACACAATAAAGGTGTATCTATGGAGTAAAGGGCTAAATATCAATAGAATACCAAGACTTACTTTTTCCTGAGAACTTCATGAGCTTCCCAGCACTGTTTTCGGATCAGAGATTCGAACTCAGATGGCAGGAGAGGTAGATCTGCCCGTTCCAGCTCCTTCAGGTTGATAAACCTCAAACTGTCAAACCTGAACAAGATTAAGGTTAATATAAACTATATTTCACTGAATACAGTCAAACCTGTCTTCAAAGACGACTCAGAGGGAAATAAAAAGGTCATCTTTGAAGACAGGTCATTGCCTTAGTGAAATAACAGTATAATATTATATCCTTCATATTTCAATAGCACTTATGCAGGTTTTGCACTAAGTTGACGATGTGATCTCTGTTTACGGTTGAATTTGTTCTTAAACAACAATCAGTTGGGCACATAAAATGTGGAGTGTTGCAGTGATACAGATGTTTACGGAGGTTGCTTGCTGGGTCAAAATCTAATTGAAATCGAAAATAGTAGTATTGAAGAAAAATGTCTCTAAGGAGAGATTTCTGGTATTTGTAGTGTTTGCAGTTTTTAGAAAGAACAAACATTTGTTTTTCATTTATTGTAGTCAAAAATGAAAATAAAAGTTGTTTCTGCTGTTTCCCTAAAGGTCTACAGCCTTGATTAACCAATTATTCAAAATTTGATTTTTATGCCCCCGAAGGGAGGCATATAGTAATCGGACCGTCCGTCCGTCCTTCCGTCCGTCCGTCCGTCCTTCCGTCCGTCCGTCCGAAATAATCTTGTCCTTGCTTCTCCTCTGAAACCGCTTGAGGGATTTCTTTCAAACTTCACAGGAATGTTTGTCACCAAGCCTAGTTGTGCATATCGTCAGGAATTTCTGCTCCGATTATTTTTGGCTGAGTTATGGCCCTTTGAAGCAAAATCTTGTCCTCGCTTCTTCTCCCAAACCGCTTGAGGGATTTCATTGAAACTTCACAGGAGTGTTTGTCACCAAGCATAGATGTGCATATCCGAAGGAATTTCTGATCGGATTATTTTTGGCTGAGTTATGGACCTTTTTACCTAACCCTAACCCTAAACCCTAACCCTAAACCCTAACCCTAACCCTAACCCTAACGTAAACTGAAATCGCTTGAGGGATTTCATTGAAACTTCACAGGAGTGTTTGTCACCAAGACTTGTTATGCATATCCAAAGGAATTTCTGATCGGATTATTTTTGGCTGAGTTATGGGCCTTTTTACCTAACCCTAACCCTAAACCCTAACCCTAAGGTAAATTTTGTTAACGCAATAAAGGTAACATTTTTTTTGTCCGATTGTCATGAAATTTGGTCAGGATGATTGTCCCAATGATTTCTTGGACGAGTTTTAATATGGGTCATCAGGGTCCAAAAACTAGGTCACTGTTACTAAAAATAGAATTTTCTTGTTAACACTCTAGCGGTCACATTTTTGCTCCGATTGTCATGAAACTTGGTCTGGATGTTTGTCCCAATGAATTCTCGGACGAGTTCGAATAAGGTTCATCCTGGTCCAAAAACTAGGTCACTGTTACTATAAATAGAATTTTCTTGTTAAAACTCTAGCGGTCACATTTTTGCTAGAATTATCATGAAACTTGGTCAGGATATTTGTCCCATTTATTTCTAGGCCGAGTATGAATATGGGTCACCTGATCCCAAAAACTAGGTCACTGTTACTATAAATAGAATTTTTTTGTTAACACTCTAGCAGTCACATTTTTGCTCCAATTATCATGAAACTTGGTCAGGATATTTGTCCCATTTATTTCTAGGCCGAGTTTGAATATGGGTCACCTGGGTCCAAAAACTAGGTAACTGTTACTATAAATAGAATTTTCTTGTTAACACTCTAGCGGTCACATTTTTGTTCTGATTGTCATGACACTTGGTCAGGATGTTTGTCCCAATGATTTCTCGGACGAGTTTGAATATGGGTCATCTGGGTCCCAAAACTAGGTCACTGTTACTTAAAATAGAATTTTCTTGTTAACACTCTAGAGGTCACATTTTTGCTCCGATTGTCATGAAACTTCGTCAGGATGTTTGTCCTAATGATTTGTCAGACAAGTTCGAATATGGGTCATCTGGGTCCAAAAACTAGATCACTGTTACTAAAAATAGAATTTTCTTGTTTACACTATAGTGGTCACAATTTTACTCTCAGATTGTAAAGAAACTTGGTCAGGACATATGTCCCAGTTATTAATTGGTTGAGTTTGAATATGGGTCACCTGGGTTCAAAAACTAGGTCACTGTTACTATAAATAGAAAAATCTTGTCCATGCTGTAAATTTGTTATTTCTCATTGGATTTTAAAATAACTTGGCTCAAATGTTTACCATGACAAGGTGTACTTTCGCGTACAATACCCATGCCTGTTGGTCCAAGGTCAAGGTCACTGTTACTAAAAATAACATTTTCTTGTCTTGGCTGTTAATTCCTAATGAATAAAGTGATTTCAAAATAACTTTACAAAAATATTCACCATGACAAAGGGATGTGTTGCTTACAATACCCATGCCTGTAGGTCAAAGGTCAAGGTCACTGTTACGAAAAATAGCATTTTCTTTTCCAAGCTGTAGATTTGTTGTTTCTTATTGGATTTTAAAACTAGAACTGCTTTTGGGAAAAGCACATGTCTCCCACAAAGGCATCATCTTTGATGATGCACAGGATAAAACTGGTGAAGTGAATATAAAGATGGCAATTTATTAAAAGGGCATACGGAAGTTCTGTGCAATATTAGTCATAAACAATGTCACAAATTTTTGGAGGATCAGGAAAAACATAAGTTTCAATTTCTGATGGGCCATAATCCTGAAGTGCCAGGGTCAATGTGGCTGGTTGTCAAACTTGTTGTCATTAACATTTTGATATATCAGTGAAGATGCACTGAAAAAAGACCATGAGAGTGAGTGTACAAGGCTATCAAGGCCAATTGTAAATAAATAAATGGGCCATAAGTCTTATGTGCCGGGGTCAAAGCGGCTGTTTTTTTATTACACAGATAATTATAGCATTTGGTGAACATCATATAATAAAAATAGCAGAAAATGAGACAAGAACCAAATCATGAGTATGGAACAGATATTGTAAAATGAAAACTTAAACAGTGTAAGAAATACCTTTATAGCTGCTTAGCACAGTACTTTCTCATAATGCAATGTAGGTAATGTCATGATAGCTATAGTATAGATGAACCAGGTTAGTGACATGTTTAAAAGGCTAATTTCGGATAAATCAAAGGGCCATAAATCTGATATGCCTGGTGCAAAGTGGCTGGTTTTCGAACTTGGCCAAGATATTAAGGCCACACACATTATCATAATGTTTATTGAAAATCAGTTGATGAATATTTCAGTTACATAGCAGACAAGGCTTAAACAGCCAATTTTGGATAATTCAAGGGCCATAAATCTGACATGACTGGGGCAATACGGCTGGTTATCGAACTTGGCCGAGATATTATGGCCACAAACATTTTCATAAAGTATGGTGAAGATCAGATGATAACTGTTCAAGTTACAGAGTGGACAAGCCTCAAACAACTTATTTTTGATAATTCAAGGGCCATAATTCTGAGATTCCTTGGGCAATATGGCTGGTTATCGAACTTGATCGAGATATTATGGCCACTAACATTTTGATGAAGTTTGGTGATGATCCGATGAAAACTGTTTGACTTAGAGAGCGGACAAGCCTTAAACAACTTATTTTTGATAATTCAAGGGCCATAATTCTGAGATTCCTTGGGCAATATGGCTGGTTATCGAACTTGATCGAGATATTATGGCCACTAACATTTTGATGAAGTTTGGTGATGATGCGATGAAAACTGTTTGACTTAGAGAGCGGACAAGTGTGACAGACAGACGGACAGACAGACGGACAGACAGGAGCAAATCAAAATCAAAATCCGAACAGAAACTCCTGACGATATGCACAACTAGGCTAGGTGACAAACATGCCTGTTAAGTTTCTATGAAATCCCCCAAGTGGTTTTGGAGATCAAGCATGGACAAGATTTCAATATGGAAGTTATATAGTAAAGAAAAGGGCCCATAACTCGGCCAAAACTAATCCAAGCGGAAACTCCTGACAATATGCACAACTACGCTTGGTGACAAACACTTCTGTGAAGTTTTAATGAAATTCCCCAAGCAGTTTTGGAGAAGAAGCATGGACAAGATTTCTATATAGAAGTTATAGTAAATTCAGAATGATGCCATTCGGGCTCACTAATGCACCTTTATAGTTTCAAAATGACTAAGGGCCATAATTCTGAGATTCCTTGGGCAATATGGCTTGTCATCGAACTTGATCGAGATAGTATGGCCACTAACATTTTGATGAAGTTTGGTGATGATCCAATGAAAACTGTTTGACTTAGAGAGCGGACAAGAGTGACAGTATGCCATTCGGTCTCACTAATGCACCTTTATAGTTTCAAAAATGACTAAGGGCCATAATTCTGAGATTCCTTGGGCAATATGGCTGGTTATCGAACTTGATCGAGATATTATGGCCACTAACATTTTGATGAAGTTTGGTGATGATCCGATGAAAACTGTTTGACTTAGAGAGCGGACAAGTGTGACAGACGGACGGACAGACAGACAGACAGACAGACAGGAGCAAATCAAAATGTCTCCCACACCACTACGTGGTGGGAGACATAATAACTTGATGTAAATGTTCACCATATCGAGACGTTGCACTCAGGTGAGTGATAAAGGGCCATCATGGACCTCTTGTTCATATTAATATTTAACTTTATTTAACTATATATTTACTACAGACTTGAAACATAATTATGATCCTTTCATCTTTCACATTATATGCATGCAGTATGCTTCGTCTTCCACAAGCATATTTTTCATTACATATGTTTATTTATTACATATGTATACCTATTTGATTTCAAGCTGCATTTCGGGGGCATATGTCAATTCCAGTGACAGCTCTTGTTTTTTTCAATAAATGTCAGAATGGTGGAAAGATTTCTTAGCATTGAGGTATACTTAGTTCCATTACAGTCAGGGTCCATAACCTGGTAATGCTGTGCACTTTTGACTAATGATTAAATTTGTCTTAAATAAATTCCAACTTACTGTTCAAACCAGATGTCCTGTATTTTCTGCATGATTGGGTTTGTGATAAACAGGTGGGTTCTGTTGTACTCCTTCATCGCAAGGAATGTCTCATGCCAAGGCACTGGGGCTCGAATAATCCTATATAATATAAAACAGATTAAAGCAGTTAGAAAGTCTTGCCTTTTTACAAGGCCCTATCATCATAACAGTGAAACTGGAGCCCAGTTTCAAATCTCCAGCTTCTGATTGGTCATTTTGGAGACCAAGCTGTATTTCAACCAATCAAATGTTACTGGATTGCAAACACTGTAAACCAGTGCCCAAGGTTATAAAGCTGAGCATGGAAACCAGTCTCAAATCTCAAGCATCTGATTGGCTGAAATGGCGACCAGTCGCCATTTCAGCCAATCAGATGCTTGAGATTTGAGACTGGTTTCCAATCTCAGGTTTATAACCTTGGCACCAAGGTCCATGATAACTAGATCAGGGTTGCCAGCACCAAGGACAAAAAAAATTCCCTGACTTTTCCCTGACTTTTCACTGACCAAATCAGGTTTTTCACTGACCAATAATACCGAAAGTAAACGGCCGCTAACACCCCTACTTTTGCCCAATCCACCCATAAGTACATTTTTATTATTTTAACGATATATTATTACATTATTTAACAATTAAAGCATCATTTATACATCTAGTATAAAGTTCAATAGATTTATGTTTAGTGAAATAACAAACTATGTTCTCTTACAAGATTTAACCAATACTTCTAAGATAATTGGTAAATAATGTATTCTTATTCTTCATACAGAAGCTAAATGAATAAACAACATAGTATAAAGCAAGAGATTATCACAACTGAAGCTAAAGTATCCATTATTCATTAATGACTGGAATACCCGTCATCGTTTGAATATAAGCCGCACTTTTTTTTCCAGGATTTTGCGAAAAAAAGTTGGGGGTGCGGCTTATACATAGGATTAGGTTCCCAATACATTTTTCCAGGCCTTCAAAACACCGATTTTTTTACCGCGGCGAATGTGTCAAGCGCACCGGTATACGGACGCTGAACGAGATATTTGTCACGTCTACACGTTTTTTTTTTTCGAAAATATTATTTGATAGTTAAAAGAATGTACTATATAATTAACTATTATTGAAATATTTTACCCTTCATTTTATTTTGAGTACCGGTAAATACAATAAGAAGCTATAATTGTAGTACCTATTTAATTGTTATCCTATTTTGTTATTGTTGTTGCTGTTGCTGTTGTCACCGTTGTACTTACTGTAACTGCTATCATTGTTATGTAAATTTAAAATAACTAATACAATATTAACAACTGAAAATATGATATTCTGTTAATAATACACCACAATATTTAACCCAACACCTCCCCCCGTCGTACATTGTCGCCCTGTCTTTGTTAATGTATAAATACTTAGTCTTTTTGTGTAGTTGTTAAGTTACTGTTTTATTATGATCACGTCATTGTAAATATGCATTTATTGTACATTTCCTCATGCTGCATACTTGTATGCCTGAGATGTAAATAAAATTTTGTTCTGTTCTGTTCTGTTCAAAAAGAATAATCGTCAGTTTGCAACTTGTCATGATCTCCAATCTGGGTACGTTTCTATGCAACGAGGTAATCATGTGCGAACGAAAATAATTATGATTGCCACAGGCTAACAACTGCTTAGAAATGCTGTCACAAACTCTACTGCAAATACAATTACCGGTACGTAAATAATCAACAACATTTACGAACGACAAAGTAAACAATTATTATTTACCGAACGCTAACATATTCCATCATTTAAAATATATCCTAATCTTTAATTTATCGCTTTTATCACATTAGTAATTATTGCATCACACAAGCTAAAAATGACACGCGCACACTACCAGGTAGATCAAACGTTTTTATAGCAAAGCCGAAATAAACACGGATGGTTGTTTCGAGCCGACATCGTCTTTTGAAGTCAAACGTTTTAGATCAAACGTTTTTATAGCAAAGCCGAAATAAACACGGATACTGGATAGTTGTTTCGAGCCGACGACGTTTTTGAAGTCGCGTTTGATGTTCGGCGGTATCGATTTTTTTGCCTCCATACCAAATACACAGCATGGTCTTGTTTTTTTTTGTAAGGGATACATGCGGTTTTTATAAATTAACGGCTGTTTTCAAATTATGCGGTTTATAAATGTAATAATAATAATTATTAAAGATAAATGGCTGTGCAGATTTCGTAAGAACCGACATCACCATCAAGGTAATTATTTTAACTTATTTAAAACATGCAAACTCGGGCGTTTACCAGTGTTTTACGTTTAATGAAAAAGTGGGGTCCACAAGTCGATCGCGTTTTATTTCATTACACGTTATATCAGATTGAGTACTTCAAGAAAAACGTGTATCGGTAAAATCACAGTGACCGTAATGTGTGAAAAACTCTGAAAGCCAGATGACATGTTTAAGATTCCCTTGGTAAATTCAGTGTCACCCTTAATTGGCAGCTTGGTCTCACCTGCCATAGCGGGTATGTCACTTGACTAAGGTGTGAAAACTGAAAGCATGATGCCATGTTTGAGATTCTTATGGAATGTTTGACAAGATATTGAGATGACACGGTCGACTCGAATTTTATTTAAAATTCGCACATTTTGGTCAGAAGTCATTCCCGCGTAATTTCTCGAATAATACTCTACATTTAAAATATCTATACCTTCAAATTGTCAAACATAATAATTATCATGGGTCAAACGCGTATGTTTTTCACTGAGGCTATTGTTGCTTACGCTGATGCACATTCAACCGACGATTCAAAATGGCGACCAGTCTGAAAAAGTGACCGCGGCTAATACAAAGTTAGGCAATTTTCACCCATTTCCATCGGGGTTTAGGGGGGTGCGGCTTATATATGAGTGCGGCTTATATTTAAACGATGACGGTAATCATCAAATGCAGAGTAAAAGAAATATACATAATCTTTAAAATGGGCCAGAAAACAACATACCATTTTTCACAAGTAAAACAACCCCTCAGACTGAATCCCCATACATGTTCCCTTCATGATGTAAAATATTTTTATACATAAATGCTGTTTACACCATACAAGTGAAGCAAAACACACAATTTAGCCAGTTCAGTGCTTGGATAAACTTAGAAAAAATGCATGTAGGTTTTGAAGATCCCTGTTCCAATCCATTTATATTAATAATTAATAGTCAAATCCAAATGAAAAATATGTCAGCCACATATACACTGGGCCTTGGGCCTAATAGAATATAGGTTAGTTGATGCAGAATGTATGCTTAAATTTTCAAATTAATCTAGAGAAATTTTTGAAGTTTGTGTCACAAGATTAAAAAATCATGAACCTGTCATAAAAATGATGGACTGACCCACATAAAAATGTGTCAGGCACATCTATACATGATACCAAGTACCTCACTTGTTTAAAGTTTCAACTCAGTATCTTGAATAAGGTAGCAGTAGTTGGTGCCGCAATATTTTTTAAAAATTCTGCCTTTATACAAAAACCTAGGTTGCTGTGAAATGAATGTTGGAACACGGATTTTGTACATGACATGTTTACATTATGACAGTCACTTCTGCCAATTATTTTAAAATCAAACCATAGATGAAAATATATGGGCAAAGACACAAACTATCATCAGTAAGGCCTATATAGCAGAAATTACTAAGTTCAGAGTGTTGCTTTGAGCTGGATCTTGGATGGAAGAACATGGGTTTTGTGTGTAACACCTTGTTAATATAATTTATGGAGGCAAGGGTTGCAGAGCCTTTCAGTCTTCTTTATTTATAATATAAGAGCTTTTATTATAATACACAATTATAAAAACAATTCATAACAGAAAATTTGTAAATGCAATCTTTAATAAAATAGAACAATTTTTTTCTTTCAAATTTATTTTTCCCTGACTTTTCACTGACTTTTCAGGATTTTTATTTTTCACTGACCAATTTTCAAAATTCCCTGACAATTCCCTGACCTTGAAAAAAAATCGAATTTCCCTGACTTTTCAAGTCCGCTGGCAACCCTGTAGATTAAAGACTTTCTCAAAACAATAGCTTTGGATTGGTTCATTTGGATACTAGTCCTTATTCTAACAATCAGATGTTTGAGATTTAAGACTGGTATTAAGTCCCAGTTTATATTCTTGGGATTTTGTAAGGCCACTGCCTTGTGCAAACAAATCCCAGTCTACACAGATTGGTTGAATTTATATCGGTTCTTTAGGATATGGGAATAAACAAAACAAAAAATGAAATCACATGGTTTCATGTTCTCCTTTTTAAACCCCCATGTAAGACTGATCTGGTTTAAAGGCCCAATAAACTTGTCAAACAGCATATTTTTTATTAACCTAAACATTTTAGATTTCACCTGTATGCATAATAACACAAAAAATAAACATTACAATAAGAAAAGGGTATTATCTTATTGATTTGCAGCATGTTTTGCGGATCGTTTATCTTGTTTACAAAACAAACAGCGAATCTTTCCGAGCTGATTTTCGGCAACTCTCGGCAGGCGACTGTCGCTAATTATGCAACAGTGCATAAAATTTATGACGTATTCCCCACTAAAAGCCGTTACCAGGATGACGTCACCGCGTTCTGCGTTCTTACGGCCCATGTAGGAAAAAACCGATAACTTTTTGCCGAGTGATTGTAAACATTGGTAAGTAATTTTGTGGGCTACAAAAATACTGTTCGGACCGGGTCTCAATGATTGGGGATTGTTTGAGAACATAAATATTTGGTCATTTATACTTTCTTTTGAAAAGGGTCAACATGGTTAATTAATTTTCACAATGAAAAAAAAAACGTTTTGACAAGTTTATTGGGCCTTTAAATTGAATAGAGCTTTAATACAAAGATACACCTTTATTGCATCAGCAAACAGTGTAGATCTAGATCAGCTGGCTCACTTATGCTGTCTTATCAGGATATCATCTGTTCTCTTTTGATTGATTAGATTCTTTCTGGCCAAGAAGTACAGCTTGGATCCAGATTAAATGGCATGGATGTACTAGCTGATCTGGATCTAAACCATCCAACCATGCTATAAAAGGTTTTTATATTGATACAAAGTTGACTGTTTCATGTTCTAATTTTTATCCCCCATCTTATATCGATTCAGTTTAAGTTGATTAAACAATACGTCAACTCTGAAAAAGTTTAATCTTGATGACAAGTGTATCATGTATTGACCTTGTGAAGTACTCAAAGCTCCCCGGCAGTTTATATAAAACTTCTGTTCTTTAAACACTGACTTATAAAGATTTAGAAAAATCACCTCTGGATTAATTCCAGATTTCAACACTGGAATATGGCCAGCAAGGATTTTTTTGATGTAGACAAAATACCTACAGTAGATTGGAGATCAATTGACTTGTGAATAAATACGCAATAAACTGAATAAATACGCAATAAACTGGTTATTGCATTGAAGCAATTGATTTCTGCATTCTATCAATGAAATATGTATGTCTGTTTGACAAGTCTTCATTTAAAGTATGTTTGATTAAGTAAAGTAGTTGACAGACATGATTAAATATCATAACAAAAAAATATAGCAATCTTGGAAGCCAGGATGTTAATTCAAAAAAATACAATCTTAAATATCAAGTACCGGGAATGTAGCCAAAAATCATGAAAAATTGTCTGCTGTAGGTAATTTTTAATCTAAATAATAAGGGAGATAAACAAACACAAGACAACCAGATTTGGGACTGCATGTGCTAGAAAGAGGCTACATATAGGTAACAATGCTCTGTAGACATGCAGTCTCACAAAAAGACTGAACATGTGTATGACCAGTGTAGCTCCAGATCAGCTGATGGATCTGTGCCAACTTTTCTGGATCTGCACTGTGTGTAGACACGTAGTCAAACTGCCCAGATGTGAAGTCTAATCTTAATCTAGACGTGTTGCCAATGGGAAATAAGCCATATACAGGTGAAGGCATTCAAATTCCTTCAAAGTATTGTTTTCCAATGCACTTTTCAAAATCTAACAGACATACAGTTAGATCACTCATTTTCCGGGGATAGAAAATTTCAGCTGATGCCAAAAACATTGCCCTATGTGCATAATTACAGAGAGTTGAATTGTTTTCTTAAAATATGTTGTAAAATTTTTATATTACCCTGAGTTTGATTTTTTTTTTCAATATTGGGAAACAAACAATAAGAGGTTAATGTGGAAATCACATTAAAACAGATTTTTCAATGTTTGTTGTATTTTTCTATGATAAATAGTTGATAATATTTCACTACAGAACTACTTGAGTATGCTTTCTTGCATACCAGATAAGTATTTCCGCGTGTTTTACCGGGGAAAGAAAATCTTATCTTTTCCCTAGGGAAAAGATAACGTTCGCTTGCTACACGAGTGACGTCACGTCTTCAAATATCTGACGTAATTTATCCAAGTTAGTGACGTCATTTAGAAAATAAGGTTAACGTTACCGTCAATATTTCAGCGTAAGGAAACAAAATTTAGTTTGAAAACATGTATACAAATGTTATGAACAGTAAAAAGTATGCAAGAAAAAGTATCTTGCATGGGACGTTCGGTAAAGATAGAAAAATCTGTCACCTCGCATGGACTGTTTTGGCGGGAACTACTTGAGGGTGCTAAGAAACAAAGAAGATGGAAATCTGTACACAGAGCTGATCGTATTATGTGTGATAAATTGGGCTTACAATGTCCACAAGGGTGCAGTTAAAAAAGACCGCAAGGCTTAATTTGTTCAAACTTAATTAAAGTCCTATAGACAATGCATCATACCAAATTTAGTCCTCGAAGTTTGTAAATGAATGACTGTTCATTTTTTTTCCCCATTTAGATGCTATAGCAATCACTGTGATTACCCCTCTACTCACATGCCTGCCTGCCTATCTGCCTGCCTGCCTAATTTTCACCAATTACATGCCAAATTTTTACATTGAACAATCCATATAAAAAATTAAACTGTCAACAAATATAACATTTCCACAATATTTGCAATTATCTGATAGTACATTGCTCTATTACTTGCCTCTGAGGGAAAGATTTGGGAACAGTTGCAATATGCAATCTGGCCTTCTCATCTTCATCCTTCAGGATATAGTCCACTGAAACAGATCAAAACAGTCATTATAGCCAATTTGAAATGGTGGGTTTTCGTCAATTGACATTTCCTGAAATGTTTAGGGGTTTCTAGATTTCACATTAGAATGAAAGTACAAAACATTATTTTAGAGAGCCAAAAAATTTCAGTATGTAGCAGGGGGGAAAACTAAATTATTCTTGCATACCAGATCAGGTCATCCGGTGTTTTCACCTGTGTAGGAAATTTTGATTCTACACCCCCCATGTAGAATGAGTCACGCGCCTTATATGACGTCATGACGTCTTACGCTTTTATGAATGAACGATGGAATGTCTCGTATATCACTCCGCTACTATAAAAAAAGTAGTGCGAAGAAAAATGTACAGGAATACCCCAAAATGCGCAAAATAAATACGGTATGCAAGAAAAAGTATCATTCACTTACGTTGGGTTCAGATCACGTGATCCAGCCCTCGTGAAATATGCACTTAGGCGGTAACTCCGCAGAGCCTCGTTACCACCCTTGTGCATATTTCACTCGGGCTGGATCACGCGATCTTTACCCAACACACATGAATGATACTTATATTCTATACCTTTATCAGGATCAGCCTGTCTATTTGTAGTCTGATCAAAATCTGCAATGTTTGCTTAGTTGTCAAAAATAACAAACCTGAAATCATCTAGTGTAGATCCAGATCAGACTAAAGAATGTATGGATCTACATTACCCGTTACTTCATGGGATATGACTGTTATCCCATGGAAAATAGTGTAGATCAAGATCAGCCAAGACATTTGTGCTGTTTGATCGGGATCTTCATTTTCACATTTTCATAATATTATTTCTGATGAAAGTGCAAATAGTGTAGATCCGATCAGACGGCACATATGTGCTGTCTGATCTGGATCTACACAGTTGGCACATGAGATAAAACCTGTATATATAGACAGAGGGTTAAGAACAAAGCTGATAAAAGTTCGGGAAATCATGTAACATACCTATGGTCTTTCTGACACTGTACTCGTAGTCATGGTTGATTTCCTCGGAGAGATCTTGGATCATTTGATTGAGGTCATTGTTGGTCAGCAGATTGCTGGGAACCATACTACATACATTCTTCATAATGCTGGGGTCCGGCTCGGCAATCATTGATTTATTTATACCCTTCTCTATATAGTAGTAATATCTCTGAAAAACAAAATGTAGGTGTTTGAATTACAAAATTCAGTCATCAGAATCTACTGCATCCATAGAAAGTCTCTCCATACATTCAATCAGTGCTGTTATCAATTATTAACCCTTTCCTGTATAGATACGCATTTTTACGCATGTGCAACCAGTGTAGATCCAGATCAGCCGGCACATCCGTGCTGTCTGATCAGGATCTGCACTGGTCGCATTTTGGTCAGAAATAACCTAATGAATCTAAAAGCGAACAGTTTAGATCCTGATCAGACGGCACGGATGTGCCGGCTGATCTGGGATCTAAACTGTTAGCCCTAGCAATTAAGGTGTGTCTGTACAGGAAAGGGTAAAATGCCCTTTGAAGGCCATTGAGCTTGAGCGCTCAACCCAGGGTAAGGTGGAGTGGACAGTAAGTAAGTTTCATTAATGCCCACTAACATGTTCAATCAAACAGAGCCTGCAATATTTTCATATTTGTCATGTTCTGTGGCTTTTAAAGTTCCTTGTCCATGTAATGTTACATTTTAAAAAAATCTAAAAATGATCCAAAAAGTGAACAGTGCAGATCAAGGGTTAGACGGTGTGGACAGTAATTTGCATTACTGCCCACTCACAGGTTCAATCAAACAGTTCCTGCAATATTTTCATATTTGTCGTTTTCGATGGCTTTCGAAAAATTTTTGTCCATCTATTGTAAACAAACATTTTAAAAAATTTAAAAATGATCTAAAAGTTAACAGTGCAGATCCTGATTTGAGGACACTTATACGCTTTTTCATTCATTATATTATTTCTGATCAAAATCAGACAGCATGTGCCAGATACCGTCATTGTTTGAATATAAGCCGCACTTTTTCCCCAAAATTTGGAAGTAAAAAGTTGGGGGTGCGGCTAATACACAGATTTGGCTGCTTATACTTTTCGTTAAGCCATTTTCATCTGTTCTATCACGTTTTGGTGCAGTGTGGCTTATACATGAGTGCGGCTTATATTCCAACGATGACGGTAATCTGGATCTAAACTGATCACCCATGTGATAAAAGGCAAATATAATTATGGAGTTTACGGTTAAACTAATAAGGTTAAGTGGCCAACCTCTAGGTCTCTATCTGACGGTAGCCCTGTTCTTGCATCGTCCTCGTGTTCTATCGCCATCATGATATCAATCTGCTCATTCGGGGTCAGGGGTCGACTTGGCGGCATCTCTTCCGCTTCCATCAGTTCTTGGGAGATTGCCACCTCGTGTCTGAAAACGGAATCATTTTCTTACAAAAGAGTTATTAAATATTCTCAACACAAAAAATTATTGATTCTGTTACAGTTCAGAACTAGAATGTTGTGTTCCGCGGAACACATGTGTCGCCTGCTGGCAAAAAGTTGAAATGTGGGCCTATGGTTAATCATATATTATAAAATGTTTTTATTCAAGTTGATTTCAATACTACGCCACAGAACATATGAGTCACCAAAATTGCATTTGAAAGGGGAATTACTAAAAAAATGGTAAAACCTGAGTTTTCATTCTTCACCAGTTGGTATGTGCATGCAGATGAAATATTCAAAGAATTAAGTGAACTGAACAAGTACTTTCAATTTTACAGGCAACATTATATTTCATGTTAAAGTTGCATTTGAAAGGGGCATAACTCATAAAATATTCAAACAGGAGGTTTCATTCTTTTTGTCACCAATGTCGTTGTTCATCCAGATGTTATATTCCAAGTATTAAGTGAATAGGACATATACTTTCAAAGTTATATGCAACATTAGGTTGCATTTGGAAGGGATGTAACTCAAAAATAGTTAAACAGGAGTTATGTTGTTGTATCCAATGTTGTTGTTCATGAAGATGAAATGTTTCAAGTATTATGTAAATAAAATAGGTAAAAATAATTATAGGCAACATAAGGTTTCATGTTAAAGTTTCATGTGAAAGGGACATAAGTCATAAAAAGTCAAACCGGAGTTATCATTCTTGTTGTTAGTGATGACGATGTTCATGAAGATGATATATTCTGAATATTAAATGAACAAGACAAGTACTTTAAAATGTAATGTCAACATTAAGTTCCGTGTTAAAGTTGCATTCGAAAGGGGCATAACTAAAAAAATATTCAAACAGAAGTCATAGTCCTTATTGTAACCGATGTTGTTGTTCCTGGAGATGATATATTCCAAGTTTTAAGTGAAAAGGACAAGTACTTTCAAAGTTATGAACAATATTAAATTTCATGTAAAAAGTTTAATTTGAAAGGGGCACAACTAAAAAAATATTGAAACTGGAGTTATCATTCTTGCTGTCACAGAAGACATTGTTCATGCTGATGATATATTCAAAGTATGAAGTGAATAGGAGAAGTACTTTCAAAGTTATAGACAACAATAAGTTTCATATTTAAGTTGCATGTGTAAGGGGCATAACTCATAAAATAGTCAAACAGGAGTTATCTTGTTGTCACAGAAGGCGTTGTTCATGCAGATGATATGTTCCAAGTATGAAGTGAATAGAACAAGTACTTTCAAAGTTATAGGCAACATTAAGTTTCATGTTAAAGTTTTATTTGAAAGGGGCATAACTAAAAAATATTGAAACTGGAGTTATCATTCTTGGTTTCACAGATGGCGTTGTTCATGCTGATGATATATTTCAAGTATGAAGTGAATAGGACAAGTACTTTTAAAGTTATAGGCAACATTAAGTTTCATATTAAAGTTCATATTAAAGTCATTTGAAAGGGGCATAACTAAAAAAAATGAAACTGGAGTTATCATTCTTGTTGTCACAGATGGCGTTGTTCATGCAGATGATATATTCTAAGTATTAAGTTAATAGGAAAAGTACTTTCAAAGTTATAGGCGACATTAAGTTTCATATTAAAGTTCCATTTTAAAGTCATTTGAAAGGGGCATAACTCAAAAAATACTGAAACAGGAGTTATCATATTTGTGTTAACACAGATGGCGTTGTTCATGCAGATGATATATTTCAAGTATGAAGTGAATAGGACAAGTACTTTCAAAGTATTTGGCAACATTAAGTTTCATATTAAAGTTCCATATTAATGTCATTCGAAAGGGGCATAACTCAAAAATACTGAAACAGGAGTTATCATTCTTGTTGTCACAGATGGGGTTGTTCATGCAGATGATATATTCCAAGTATTAAGTTAATAGGACAAGTACTTTCAAAGTTATTGGCAACATTAAGTTTCATATTAAAGTTGGGGGACTACCGGACGACGGCACTGCCGACGACGACGATATATGGTATATGTTTATAAATTTGAATAGTAATAAGTTTTTTAACTTAAATTTTTTAAAGCACTTTGTTTTTCAGACATCAATTTTCAAACTCCTCTCAGAAGATTTTGATCACTTTCTGGACATCTTACTTAGCAGTTTGAAAATCTTAGGTAACATTTTGGGAAGAGTCTCTGCCACTGGGAAAAAATGCTATATTTTTCGATTAGGAAGTGGCCTTATATAGGCCTCTGTTATGTAAGGATAAAAACACCTGAAATGTGCTAATTTAAACCCTATTGAAATAAAGCACTGTAATACTATGTGTTTACAGAAAAAACATAATTGCGTAAATGTGTGCCTGAGTGAACATATCTTTTGCAGCGTTTCGCTAAAATTCATCCCCACAGATATCATAGCGTAAAAATTTGTACCCATGTCATTCAGTACCATAATTCTGAAAATCAAACAACTTAAAGTGACATACCCATTTGGCACATGACCATTAGTAGGTTTTCCATTTTGTACTTGGTCGATAAATGTTTTACTTCTTGTGGCACGTCTCGGACTTTGCATGTAGGGACCATTTATTGAAGCTGAAAGTAACAAAACAAAAACAATTATCTCTTTATGAAACATGTCCTGATAATTTTTTCGGTGATGTCAGACAACCATGTTAGTTTCAAAGCTCTACCTTGAACAGTAACTAAAAAAACCAACTTCGACAAAAAACTCAATTAAATGTTGATATTCACTCACTGACATACCCAAAACAAATAACCAGGGTTTTCCAAAGAAAAAATTTTCAAAACAAGAGGTGTTTGTCAAACACAAATGCCCCCCCTGACGTGCAAGTGATATCTATTAGCATTGAATTTAAATTTTTGGAAATTTAGAGACTTTTGTAAGCTTTAGCAATGAAGGGTACCAGTCATGAAAGCAATTTACAAGACGGTGGAACTCCTATATATCAATAACCAGGTCATCCAATGAGAGGATTACATTTACCTCGACAAACATAAGCGTGTGTAGATTAACCTAGTCTAACACAAAGGATTTTATTGTAATTTAAATCAAATATTCGCTATTGGCGGAGATATAGTAGCTCTAGTGTTATGTCAATTCCGGTAATGTGCAGGCTTTAGTGACCATCCATACGAAACCAAAGCATTTAATAAACACAAGTGAGTGATAATCAGTGCCTATTTATGACACGGCATATATTGAAATAGTTTAAAACAAGGTTTTTTGTTGTCAAGGCCACCGTGACCTTGACCTTTGACCTACTGACCCCAAAACCAATAGGGGTCTTCTACTGGTCACGACCAACTTCCATACCAAATATGAGGTCTGTATCACAAAGCGTTGTCTAGTTATTGATCGGACAACGTTTTTGTATGCAAAGGCCACTGTGACCTTGACCTTTGACCTACTGATCCTAAAATCAATAGGGTTCTTCTATTGGTCATGACCAACCTCCACACCAAATATGAGGACTGTATCACAAAGCGTTGTCTAGTTATTGATCGGACAAGGTTTTTGTGGTCAAGGCCACTGTGACCTTGACCTTTGACCTACTGACCCCAAAATCAATAGGGGTCTTCTACTGGTCATGACCAACCTCCACACCAAATATAAGGACTGTATCACAAAGCGTTGTCTAGTTATTGATCGGACAAGATGTGGTCTACGGACCGACCGACCTACCGACCGACCGACATGTGCAAAGCAATATACCCCCGCTTCTTCGAAGGGGGGCATAATTATTATTTATCATTATAGTTATTATTATTTGAAATATCTCCAAAGACATCTTTCCGGTGATGTGACCCAATAAATATGTTACCTCTTGTTCTTGGCCTCTGTAGCTTTGGCAAATCTTTCATTTTGAGATCAGAAGCTGTCGGCGTATAATTGTTGGCGATGGACTCGCTTGGAGTTCTGTGGAATTTCTGCTCCTTGAAAGGGGCAGCTAGGGTCCAGGATGTCCCCTTCATGATTGGCGGGTGCTCACTATTGCGCAACACAATCTAAAACAGAAGAAAATTTGTGAGGTATGGATTGTCATCCAAATATTGGCAGTAATTTATAATTACAACAAAAGACATAAACTTACATAATGATCAAGACCACCCGAAATTAAGACCATCTCGACAACAAGACCTCTTAAGGAATTATTCTTATTTTGGTGCGGTTCATGCAGATTAGACGTGCACGCGAGAGCTGGCAAATCCATAAAGCGCGCTAGCGCTTTATGGTAAATTTGCCAGCTCTCGCGTGCAGGTCCAATCTGCATGAACCGCACCAAAACAAGAATCATTACTTATATTTACATTTTATTCATTTTTTTCTTTAAATAAACTTCAGTCGAACGCTTTCAAAAATAAGTATTAAGTGAAAAGGGGGAGTAATACGTGGGAGTTTTCAATAGTAACAGCCATGACGTTACTGACGTCATTACGGGTCATGCGGTTCATGCAAAATGAACAGAATTTTTTTAAACGAAGAAATCAATAGGAATGTAAATATTATTTCAATGTCCCTTTCTACAATAATTTAAATTCATGATTTCACCAAAATGGTGGCACATAGGAAACCACAAAATTTTATACTCACAAAAGTTAGTACATATATACCATTTTACAGTACTTTCGGGGTAGAAAATAGAGCACAATTAATATAAATTGGTATATGTACTTACTTTTGTGAGTATCAAAATATTGTGGTTTGCTGTTTGACACCATTTTGGTGAAATCATAAATCTAAATTATCTAAACTACTTTAATTATGTTAAGTTCTAATTTCATGCTGGTTTTTAATTCGTGGCTTGATCTGTCCACGAAATCCATGAAATTGGTACCACATGAATATTTCGTCACTGTAGTGCAAAAATTGTTTAAGTGCCATTGAAATAATAAGAAGTTACATTGTTATTGCACTCAGGTGACTATTTATGAATTCACAGTATATACCAGGGTGGATCATAAACCCGAGTTTGGAGACCAGTCTCAGATCTCAAGCATGTGATTGGCTGAAATTGCGACTGGTTGCCATTTCAGCCAATCAGACGATTGAGATTTTAGACTGGTTTCAAATCTCAGTTTATTAATCTTCAGCCCAGATTTCGTAGCCTGTTTGTCAAGCACATACCTTGTAAAGATCTGAGGGTTCTTTGACTGTCCCCGGCAGAGGAGGTAGCCCCGGTAGACCCCGCGTCTTGCTGCAGCTCTGCAGCGGGGTTGGCACACACTGAAATTGATATCAGAATAATAACATGATGATAAATAAGGTTTATGTTAACGTCAATATTTCAGCGTAAGGAAACAAAATTTAGTTTGTATACATGTATACAAATGTTATTAACAGTAAAAGGTATGCAAAAAAAAGTATCTTGCATGGGACATTCTGTAAAAAATCTGTCACCTCATTTGAACTGTTTTGGCGGGAACTTGGCAGAGCCTCACAAAACAGTTCCCCCTTGGTGACAGATTTTTCAATCTTCACCTCATACTCATTCAAGATACTTATAAACTACATGCACATTGCAGTAAAGAAGGAGTTAAAACAATCCTACATGCAACCCGTAATTGCATATACATGCAATTAAAATAAAAAGCTCAACCTAATTATTAAATGTTCTACATTAATCACATTATGCATTGTGTTCTAATGCTATTCAACTAAAGTGACTTATAGGCCCAACCCGTCCGGGTGTATTAGTTATTTGTTTTAATTATAATTTGTAACATTTATACACAATGTGGCTATAATAAAATTTACTTACTTTCTTACTTACTTACTTACTTACTTACTATTAAGGTAGATAAGTAGTACAAAGGTAGCCTTGAACCTTTTTGAGCCCCTTAAGTATACCCTTTCCTCCATCTCAACGGGTTTTATCACATTTGCGACCAGTGTAGATCCAGATTAGTCGACACATTGATTCTGCTGATGTGCTGGCTGATCTAGATCTACACTGGTCACACATGGAAAACAAGAGGGCCATGATGGCCCTTTATCACTCACCTGAGTACAACAAAGTTATTTTTAGTAACAGTGACCAAGACCCAGATGACCCATATTCAAACTCATCCGAGAAATCATTGGGACAAACATCCTGACCAAGTTTCATGACAATCGGAGCAAAAATGTGACCGATAGAGTGTTAACAAGAAAATTCTATTTTTAGTAACAGTGACCTAGTTTTTGGACCAAGATGACACATATTTGAACTCGTCCAAGAAATCATTGGGACAAACATCCTGACCATGTTTCATGACAATCGAGGCAAAAATGTGACTGCTAGAGTGTTAACAAGAAAATTCTATTTTTAGTAACAGTGACCTAGTTTTTGAACCCATATTCAAACTCGTCCAAGAAATCATTGTGACAAACATCCTGACCAAGTTTCATGACAATCGGAGCAAAAATGTGATCGCTAGTGTTAACAAGAAAATTCTATTTTTAGTAACAGTGACTTAGCTTTTAGACCCAGATGACCCATATTCGAACTCGTCCGAGAAATCATTGGGACAAACCTCCTGACCAAGTTTCATGACAATCGGAGAAAAAATGTGACTGCTAGAGTGTTAACAAGAAAATTATATTTTTAGTAACAGTGACCTAGTTTTTGGACCCAGATGACCCATATTCGAACACGTCCGAGAAATCATTGGGACAAACATCCTGACCAAGTTTCATGACAATCAGAGCAAAAATGTGACTGCTAGAGTGTTAACAAGAAAATTCTATTTTTAGTAACAGTGACCTAGTTTTTGTACCCAAATTACCCATTTTCGAACTCGTCCGAGAAAGCATTGGGACAAACATCCTGACCAAGTTTCATGACAATCGGAGCAAAAATGTGACCGCTAGAGTGTTAACAAGAAAATTCTATTTTTAGTAACTGTGACCTAGTTTTGGGACCCAGATGACCCATATTCGAACTCATCTGAGAAATCATTGGGACAAACATCCTGACCAAGTTTCATGACAATCGGAGCAAAAATGTGATCGCTCGAGTGTTAACAAGAAAATTCTATTTTTAGCAACAGTGACCTAGTTTTTAGACCCAGATGACACATATTCAAACTCGTCCGAGAAATCATTGGGACAAACATCCTGACCAAGTTTCATGACAATCGAAGCAAAAATGTGACCGCTAGAGTGTTAACAAGAAAATTCTATTTATAGTAATGGTGACCTAGTTTTTGGACCCATATTCAAACTCTTCCGAGAAATCATTGGGACAAACATCCTGACCAAGTTTCATGACAATCTGAGCAAAAATGTGACCGCTAGAGTGTTAACAAGAAAATTCTATTTTTAGTAACAGTGACCTAGTTTTTGGACCCAGTTGACCCATATTCGAACTCGTCCCAGAAATCATTGGGACAAACATCCTGACATAGTTTCATGACAATCGGAGCAAAAATGTGACTGCTAGTGTTAAAAAAGTAATTCTTTTTTTAGTAACAGTGACCTAGTTTTTGGACCCAGATGACCCATATTTAAACTCGTCCAGGAAATCATTGGGACAAACATCCTGACCAAGTTTCATGGCAATCGGAGCAAAAATGTGACCGCTAGAGTGTTAACAAGAAAATTCTATTTTTAGTAACAGTGACCTAGTTTTTGGACCCAGATAACCCATATTCAAACTCGTCCGACAAATCATTGGGACAAACATCCTGACCAAGTTTCATGACAATCGGAGCAAAAATGTGACCGCTAAAGTGTTAACAAGAAAATTCTATTTTTAGTAACAGTGACCTAGCTTTTGGACCCAGATGACCCATGTTCGAACTCGTCCGAGAAATCATTGGGACAAACATCCTGAAAACGTTTCATGACAATCGGAGCAAAAATGTGACCGCTAGAGTGTTAACGAACTAAGTGTGGACGGACGACGGACGACAGACGACGGACGACGGACATTCATCGATCCTAATAGCTCACCCTGAGCCAGCTCAGGTGAGCTAATAAAAAAGGGTCTGAGCCAAAGTTGACAGTTGGTGTATAATATCACTTTATATGGACAGCTCTGTGAATTATTATGTTGAATAGATGCAAGTCAAAATTAGTATAAAACTATCCAAAAAAATCCATTAATAAATTTCTATACAACACCCCTTTCATTACTAACAACAAGAAAGGACTTGTTTAAATTGACAAAAAAAGTAAGCCCAATAAATTCTAGGGCTTACTTCAAAACTGGACTATATCTTTTATAATTCTATATGAGTAAGACCCGTTGCACAAACCCCTCAATTAATTCACTATTCAAATGGTTAACACCACCTAAGTGCAAAAATGGTGTAAGTACCAATAAAAGAACGAGTTATACAGTTATTGCACTATGGCGATGATATTGATCACTTGCTGCACAAACTTAATTATTTCATGCATGCATTCAGGCTAGTTTCAAAAGAAGTATTTAAAAATTCTATGCAGTACATGAACAGTTCCATCGGAAATCAGAATCATTTGATTGTTTGCGAAGCAAAATATTTCAATGATTAGGGTATAATTACTATAACAGTTTTATAGATCTGAGATTTTATGATAAGATTGAAGAAATGTATGAAAGCTCCTTATATTTATTTAGTAAGAAATACATATATTATAAATGAATATAATTATGAAATCTACATGTACAATAATCAATGATATACCAAATGGGGCACATCCATCTGATTTTGATCTATACTTGTTAGAAATTATGAATCTGACAGCAAACACCTTTGTGTGAGAAATCTTTGCAGGGATATTCATCAGTAAATTGGGAAGAGGCCCTGGCCTTTCCAGTTGGGAAATTTATGCGCAATAATTGTTTATTTTGGGAAAACAAAATTAATTCAAAGATGGGTTCTAGTTCATAAAATTGAATAGTAATAGGTATTTTTAAGTTAAATCTAATTTTTAATCACTTTATTTTTCATACTTCAATTTTCAAGCACTCCTCCGAGGAGTTTTAACCATTTTTGGACATACAACCTAGCATTTTGGGAAGAATTTCAGCCGCAGTTGGGAAAAAATACTATATTTTTGGATTGGGAAGAGGCCTTTTATAGGCTTCTGTTATATAAGGATGAAAAGCACTGCTTTGTAAACCCAAATCAGCCAGCAGTACCTTTATGAAATCTAGACTATCTACATGTTACATTTAACTGTATCAACCTTTTACCCCATAGATACTGCTCCATGTGTGACAAGTATAGATCCAGATCTACATCTATGAAGTCTGATCAAGATCTACTCTGCCTGTTTTAAGATTCATTTGATCATTTCTGACCAAGAGGTGACCAGCATAGATTCTGATCAGACTGCATGTTTGTGCAAACTGATCTAGATCTACACTGGTCACACATACCGTCATTGTTCGAATATAAGCCGCACTTATGTATAAGCCGCACCGCCCCCAAACCTGATGGAACAGATCAAAATTGCTTTTAATGTATTTATAAGCCGCCAAACCTGTGTATTAGCCACACCCCCAACTTCTTACCTCCGAATTCTGGGAAAAAAGTGCGGCTTATATTCAGACAATGACGGTATCTTATAAGCTGTGTCAATGGAATTAAAGTCTATATAAAATACTGGTAAATAAACATGTGTTAAACCTCAAATTACTCCATTGGATATGGGTGTTTTCCTATTGGCGAACAGTGAAGATCCAGATCCAGTGTTTTTTTTCACTTTTTGGGAGAAGGGGGTCGCAGCCCTTTTGACGGGGAAAATTGCGACACGAACAAAGGAAAGGGGGACTTTTTGGAAAATACTTGCAGCTGTCAAACACATAAAAAAAAACAAAGTATTCACTGATATTATGCTTTTTGCTTTGCTAACACTGTAGTTCAACCAAATAAATCTTGCCTCATACTTCCCAGAGTTGAATTTTCTTGCATCAGAAAAAAATTAAGATTTATCATCTTCACATAAGCGGGACAAATCGAAACGTCCGTTACAGACTGCAGCAAAGGGGGAATATTTTATTGAACGTAGAGGAAAAATATATACTATTTAGAGGAGGGAATTGGGCCCTATTTCTCCAAATATTTGGCATAAAAAAAAACACTGAGATCATCTGGAATATCCAGGCCATCAGATCAGGATCTAGACAATTCACTTTTTTATTAATTAGGTTATTTGGGGTGCATCACGGGAAAAGATGCATTTGGTCATATTTTGTTGTATTTTAGTTGTTTCTATTTTTGGAAAGAAATTACAACTATCTTTTAGTTTTTCGTAACTAAGAAGTGATATTCTTACTAATTTTGACCAAAAAATTATATTTTACTGCGAAATGCATAATAATTAATGTCGTCTGCTCAACTTAATGACGTCATTTCAAGAATTGACATCAACTGTCCGAAGGTACCTTTTCCCGTGACGCGCCCCATTTCTGAACAAGAAGAAAACAGTGTAGATCTTGATCAAATGGCACATATGTGCCAGCTGATCTGGATCTAAACTGTTTGCACATTTAATAAAACCTGTATATATATGGAGCAAAGGGTTACGAAATAAATGTTTTTCAATTGCATATCTTATCATGATTATGCTTTATTTTTTTTATGATTTGGATATTTTGTAAAAAAATAAATTGTGAATCAATTTACATGTAGATGCTTTTAAATTGCTCTAACTAAAAAAACCCTACACCTGTTGTGTAATGCTATAACTAGGCACTTACAAATCTATTGACATTGGCTACGGAGGCAGGTAAAACAGTTCTCAACAATGATAATAAAACATTTAATTGATTTCGAGACTGTTGTTATCATTATTGAGCAGCAATATATAACCAATGCATTAGTTTCCCCAATCTTATCAATGATTAACATCAATACGGAGACCAGCGGGGAGAATAAGCGAACAATCAAAATATTTTCATATAAAGGTACACCAACCTTTAAACCTTTACTCAACCAATGTAGATTCAGATCAACCAGCACATTTGTTAAGTCTGATCTGGATCTACTCTGGTCACCTCTTGGTCTGAAATAATTCAATGAATCAAAAAGCAAACAGTGTAGATCCTGATCTGATGGCGCAGAATGATGAGCCAACTAGATCTAGAACTACACTGCTCACAAATGGATAACAGCCATATTCTATGGAGTTATCTAACCTGTTTGCCCATGCAATAAAAGGTGTATACATGGAGTAAAGGGTTAAACTGATATTTTAATCCTTTAATCTACTGATACATGTACCGTAATTGTTTGAATATAAGCCACACTTTTTCCCCAGAATTTGGAGGTAAA
Organism: Corbicula japonica; assembly: GCA_038501625.1. Classification (NCBI taxonomy): domain Eukaryota; kingdom Metazoa; phylum Mollusca; class Bivalvia; order Venerida; family Cyrenidae; genus Corbicula; species Corbicula japonica. The sequence goes on along the minus strand of JAZAYU010000770.1, from coordinate 34,710 downwards.
AAGTTGGGGGTGCGGCTAATACACAGGTTAGGCTGCTTATACACTTTGTTAAAGCCATTTTCATCTGTTCTATCATGTTCGGGGGCGGTGCGGCTTATACATGAGTGCGGCTTATATTCGAACAATGACGGTATGTCTTTTATAACATGGGCAACCAGTGTAGATCCATATCTGCCAGCAAAGCCATGCCACCTGATCAGGATGATGCTGGATCTGCACTGTTCACTTTTGATTAGTAATGTGCCGATGATCAAAAGACATCGATTAATCATCAGTAATAACCTCCCGATGCCGATAATCGATGTCATCATCCCATAATCGATTTAAACCGATGTATACCCCTGGCTGTAAACCACTGCACAATTACACATATCTTGGTCAATATTTGTAATAGTCATTATTGAAATCAATGGGTAGGGCCTTTTGGGCATTAAGTGCTATCAACAACGTATTTTGGGGTGTGTATTCTTTGTTAAGCATTGTTCATTCATTCTGATCAGTGCATATTTAATAAAAACACACAAACAAGTTTTATTTTTGTAAAAGAGACACCAACATTTATGTAGAACGTAGCAGCAAACACACAATAATAAGGGATATTATATAGGCTACTTATTAGAAACCATTTGTAAATGTAACACATATATGATTATAAACCGATTAATAATCGGTGAAATCACATCGGAAGTGGCAAGCGATTCCAACTGATGATCGATTGTGATTTGCAACCAATATCCCAACACTACTTTTGATACATATGGATTGTGCTGGCCAAAAGGTCAACAGTGTAGATCCAGATCAGAAAGCATGGGGTCTTGCCAGCTGATCTGGATCTATACAAGTAACCCATGCAAAATAGGTGTACATGTATCTATGGAAAAAAGGTTTAAAAAGCTGAATAAAAGTCCGGAAAAAAGGAAGTAAGAAAAACATATTATTGAAAAAAAAAGTGCAATTTATGGGTACTGTAGAGCATACATTGATCAATTCTGGAACATTTAGAACCTTTAAATGACACTTCACATTTTCAACAGGTAAATGGAATACATTATTTATCAGACGGTCGTTTAAGAGATAGATTTTTTATCTTGATTAAGTGAATAATTTATTGAAGATAACAGCAAATCTCTAGAAAACATCTTTTATTTGGTGTGATTTGCAATGAAATAAAACTAGATTGCACTTGTGAACTGCCAAATAAATGTCTAAGCTTTTTCATTGAATTATGTCCAAAAAGTCCTTGATGATTTTATTAAAATTAAATTGTCTCAAAATAAAGAAAGAGGTTTAAATAAACCCTGTTTTCACCAACTTCTGTTAAAAACACTTTCTGAGTTGGATTCTTAATGTCACTGGCATTCATTTTTTTTCAAACTTTCATACATTTCAAGATTTTTTTTAGAACAAGAGACAAAGAATGTTGAGAAAAGAGGTTTTTCATCTAAAAATGAAAAAAGAAGTTAGCTGTTCATAGTATATCCAAAATGGCCCAAGCATTACTATCCTTTACTCTGCATATTTGCATTTTAATTGCTGCGGGACCAGTGTAGATCCAGCTGTAACATCTGCACCATCTGATCTGGATCTACAATGATTGCACCAAAAATAACCTAATAAATCTACAAGCAAATACAGTTTAGATCCTGATTTGATGGCATGCATGCACTAGCTGATCTAGATCTACACTATTATTACATGTGATAAAACCTTATTCAATATTCATTGGACGACAGAAAGGGATATAAGCAGTAAGTGAATAAACAAGAGTTTATATACATGTACATAATATGGAAGAAACAGAAGTCAATTTTCCTGTGGACTATAAATGGAGTACACCAGAATGCTCACATTTTGGAATCCCAAGATGTTATTTTCTATTTAACCATTTACCCCACGTATATTGGTCTTTTATCATTTGTGAACAGTGTAGATCCAAATGAGAGCAGAATGAATGTCCGTGCCATCTGATAAGGACCTACACCGTTTGCTTCTTAGTCACATATGAGTCACGCCACGGGAAAAGGTACCTTCGGGTAGTTGACGTCAATCCTTGAAACGACGTCATAAAGTTGAGCAGACAACACTAATTATTATGCAATTCGTGGTAAAAATACCATTTTATTGTCAAAATGTGTAACAAAATCACTGTTTTGTTATGAGAAAATAATAGAAATTTGAAAGTTCTTTCTAAATATAGTAACAACAAAAATGACACAAAAAATGACCGAAGGTACCTTTTCCCGTGGCGTGCCTCATATAAACTAATTAATAGAAAAATCAAACATTGTAGATGACACGGATGACCTGGCTGAACTAGATCCACTCTGTTCACACATGGATAACACTAACAGCCATATCCAATGGCCATGAAGTAAAAGGTTTACTTTTCTTCTATCAAAAAAGATTATTTAATACAACACATATTGGATCAAATTGCTGAAGAAATAAGAAGATACAAGTAAAAGTGGATATAGACAACATTTTACAACATTTTATCAGTATTTTGCATCCCTTATTGCATGTGGTCATTTTAAAATCATCCAGAAGACCTACTGTCCTTTGAAAAAAAAAAGCTGATCTGACCTAAACACTTAGTGTTAAGCAGCAGCTAGTTATAATCGTTTGGCTGGAACACCAGGATCAACAAATAATTTAACCCTTTACTTCCTTAATACAGTCTATATATGAAGCACGCCACGGGAAAAGGTACCTTCGGGCAGTTGATGTCAATCCTTGAAACGACGTCATAAAGTTGCGCAGAATATTAATTATTATGCAATTTGCGGTAAAAATACCATTTATTGTCAACATGTGTAACAAAATCACTGTTTTGTTATGAGAAAATCATAGAATTTTGAAAGTTCTTTTTAAATATATCAACAACAAAAATGACACAAAAAATGACCGAAGGTACCTTTTCCCGTGGCGTGCCTCATATCTTGTGCATGCAGTGTAGATCTAGATTTACCTGGATCTACACTGTTTGCTTCTGGGTCAGAAATAACCTAACAAATTCTAAGATGACTACTGTAGATCCTGACCAGACTGCATGGCTATGCATTTTGATCTACACTCACCGGCATTTCTAATTACACACTTTTTATAGACGAAAATAACTATCAAAATATTTGACTTTTTCTAAAATCTGAAAAAAGTAATTGGATTAAGTTTTAACAGCGAATTATTATAGCACTGACATTCTTAAACTAATTGCACAATAAAATAGTTCTGTGAAAGCATTTGTAGCGTAAATGACCGTCGCCGAATATGACGTCACGTGCATCGCGTTACGTCATTTTCGTACACTCAACATGGTATTCAATCATCGTAATATCAACGTTATGCCGTAGTTATTCTAATTAAAACAAGTTAAGGGCAGTAAAATGAAGGTAAAGAATTGTAACTTAACTGTCTTACTGACGTGCCAGCTTGGAGCATTCCAACGGCACGCGCTCTCTCTACCAAAGTCATACGCGCCATTTTTTGTGAGTTTTTATACCGGCCTTTTTATCTCTGGCTAGAATTCTAATGATTTTGGCTAAATTCAAACTTGCCTAACATTTTGTACATGTGTGCACGAGGAAAATGCTGATTTCAAATTTTCGTCTCGCATGAATGAACTCGAATGGGGATTTTCGTGTAACGTGCTACGATTAGACATCAACTCCAGGTACAACTCCCGTTATAACCAATTACCATAAACACCATGTTTTGCTAGTTATTTTCGTCTATAAAAAGTGTGTAATTAGAAATGCCGGTGAGTGTAGATCTTAACTGGTTGCATATGCAGTATAAGCTGTGCACATGGAGTTATTAAAGGTTTTTTAACCCTTTCCTCCATAAATACACCTTTATTTCATGGGCGAACAGTTTAGATCCAGACCAGCTGGCACTTCAGTGCCATCTGATCAGGATCTAATCTGTTCACTTTTTTATTTGTTAGGTTATTTCTGACCAAAATTGGACCAGTGCAGATCCTGATCAGACAGAACAAATGTGCCAGCTGATCTGGATCTACACTGGTGGCACATGAGTAAAAATGTGCATATGTGGAGGCAAGGGTTAATATCTTCAAAATAACATTTTGTAATTTTAACTAGATAAATTAATCCAGGCTAGAAATTTTAACATGTTATCATTTACACTTACTTTTTGAAAATAAATCAAATTAATATCAAACCACTGTCCAGATTTATTTCAAAGTAAAAAAAATATATAGATTACTACATGATGAACTATTTTAGATGTTACATCTTGACTACTATGGCTTTGTTAAAATAGGTACAAGAAATATTGTGTTCCTGCAATAAACATTCTGATTACAATATACATGCTGTGCAAATATGTAAATGTAAAGTCTAATTAATACATAAACAATAACAAAAATACCTTTACTTGAAGTGGTGGAATGATAAAACTGTCCTACAATGCAATAATATTCAAGTCAAATTTATTTATATTATTTAGCTATGTGACACCTTAACCATCATACTACTTTGTGACCTTGTACAGCAGCTTTCTTTACTCCAAAGATACGCCTTTTATCGCATGGAAAACAGTGATGATCCGGATCAGACATGAATGATGTTTCCTGAAAGGAGGTTCATTTGGGGCAATCTTAGTGTAATTTCATGAAAAGCCAAAATTCCGGATAAAATAAAATATTGCTGAGAAACCCCACCAAACCCTCTCTGGATATGGCAGCTGATCTGGAACTAAACTGGTCACCCATGCAATAAAAGGTGTTTTCGTGGAGTAAAGGTTATACGCAAAATAATTTTGATGGTGGGAAGCTCACAGCATGTAGTTTTACTGAAAACAATAAGATGCAGAGGGAAGTAATTCACAAAATGCCTTTCCATGAAAAGAAAAGTAATCTGACTCTTTGAGTTTTTTTGCTTCCCTGAATAACTTAAGCACGCCCCTTCCCCCCATCGCATTGACTTTGCAGCAATATTCCATTTAAAATTAAATTTTAAACAAGAGGGCCATGATGGCCCTATATCGCTCACCTGAGTACAAAAGTACTCTCAGCTTGTGGTTTCAGACAAGAAGATTTTTAAAGTTTTTCCTATACAAGTCTATATAACATGAAGTGATTGCTGGGGCAGGGCCAATGTTGACCCCTGGGAAATAATTTGAACAATCTTTGTAGAGTTCTACTAGAGGATGCTAAATGCCAAATATCTAAGCTCTAGGCCTTGTGGTTTCAGACAAGAAGATTTTTAAAGTTTTTCCTATATAAGTCTATGTAAAATGAAGTGACCCCTGGGGCGGGGCCAATTTTGACCCCAGGGAAATAATTTGAACAAACTTTGTAGAGTTCCACTAGAGGATGCTAAATGCCAAATATCTCAGCTCTAGGCCTTGTGGTTTCAGACAAGAAGATTTTTAAAGTTTTTCCTATATAAGTCTATGTCAAATGAAGTGACCCCTGGGGCAGGGCCAATTTTGACCCCAGGGAAATAATTTGAACAAACTTTGTAGAGTTCCACTAGAGGATGCTAAATGCCAAATATCTAAGCTCTAGGCCTTGTGGTTTCAGAGAAGAAGATTTTTAAAGTTTTTCCTATATAAGTCTATGCAAAATGAAGTGACCCCTGGGGCGGGGCCAATTTTGACCCCAGGGAAATAATTTGAACAATCTTTGTAGAGTTCTACTAGAGGGTGCTAAATGCCAAATATCTAAGCTCTAGGCCTTGTGGTTTCAGACAAGAAGATTTTTAAAGTTTTTCTTAATATAGAAGTCTTACTATGCAAAATGAAGTGACCCCTGGGCGGGGCCAATTTCGACCCCAGGGAAATAATTTGAACAAACTTTGTAGAGTTCCACTAGAGGATGCTAAATGCCAAATATCTCAGCTCTAGGCCATGTGGTTTCAGACAAGAAGATTTTTAAAGTTTTTCCTATATAAGTCTATGTCAAATGAAGTGACCCCTGGGGCAGGGCCAATTTTGACCCCAGGGAAATAATTTGAACAATCTTTGTAGAGTTCCACTAGAGGGTGCTAAATGCCAAATATCTAAACTCTAGGCCTTGTGGTTTCAGACAAGAAGATTTTTAAAGCTTTTTTTATATAAGTCTATGCAAAATGAAGTGACCCCTGGGGCGGGGCCAATTATGACCCAGTCTTCGAAATAACCCACTTGCCCGAAGCCCGGGACAAGTAAAATTGTCGGCGGGCAATTTAAAATAATAACCTGTCTGCCCGATCGGGCAAGTTGATATAAATAAACAAATTAACATTTACGACGCCAGATGACTGGATGTTTACTTTCGTTTTACAAGTTAGTTTCGCACAGACGCTCAATGAAGTGCGTTACGATAGCGTCTGGGCGAACCAGAGTACACGTAATCATGCGCGTCATAGCTATTTGTGCTGTTGTTGTTGTATGTGATGTAGTGACATCAGTGAATGGTTACCGGGATGTTTTTACGTTATTTTGACGGAGCAAAACCAGTATAAAGGCGTCAAGAGCCCCAGAAGCCTGCCGCTGATCAATGTGTCACAAGCAAAAACAGCGTATGAACAAAAAGGGAGCTTGTTTTTGCAGTCATGGCAGCAATCTCGTCGGTTCCGGGAATAGTCATACCACTACAATCTCGTACCGTTACAATCTCGTACCGAATTGGGAATAGTCGTACCTCATATAAGATAATATAGAGATTTTTTATGCTGGAAAATTATGATACTTATTTGTAATGTCGTAGTTCTTCAGATCGATGCTGTTGATTTTCTGTTTTATTTGTTATATGAATTCAGATTTAAAAAAAATACACAACAGTCATTTGAGCTAGAGGTAATCATTCCCACAAGTATTAGTAATTATATGTAATCATTTCTAGATGACACTGATCTTGCTGTTTCCAGAATGGGGTAAGTAAATTTTACACAAAGCTGTATAATATCAAACCGGTTAACATTTAAAATTACTGAAACAATGTAAAATTTAAATGGATCCAGGATGCTAAAATGGAACATCTTTTTATTTCAGGAACCTGTTGCTGCAGCACGGTTGAAGAATCATGATGATGATGAAGATGGTGAGATGGAAATGGCTGAAGACAGTGTTTTCTCTCTTGTTGTCATTTCGAGAATGAATTGTTTATATAGATAAACATGATTAAAAGCTTAAATTTAAAAAAAAACGAATCTTTAATTTTTCGGGCAAGTTGAAATGTATTCGGGCAAGTTGAAATTCCATGTTGTCTGTCCGAAGGGGCAAGTTCTAAAAAAAAATTATCGTGAAGGCTGTTGACCCCAGGGAAATAATTTGAACAAACTTTGTAGAGTTCCACTAGAGGATGCTAAATGCCAAATATCTAAGCTCTAGGCCTTGTGGTTTCAGAGAAGAAGATTTTTAAAGTTTTTCCTATATAAGTCTATGCAAAATGAAGTGACCCCTGGGGCGGGGCCAATTTCGACCCCAGGGAAATAATTTGAACAATCTTTGTAGAGTTCCACTAGAGGGTGCTAAATGCCAAATATCTAAGCTCTAGGCCTTGTGGTTTCAGACAAGAAGATTTTTAAAGTTTTTCTTAATATAGAAGTCTATGCAAAATGAAGTGACCCCTGGGGCGGGGCCAATTTTGACCCCAGGGAAATAATTTGAACAAACTTTGTAGAGATCCACTAGAGGATGCTAAATGCCAAATATCTAAGCTCTAGGCCTTGTGGTTTCAGAGAAGAAGATTTTTAAAGTTTTTCCTATATAAGTCTATGTAAAATGAAGTGACCCCTGGGGCGGGGCCAATTTTGACCCCAGGGCTATAATTTGAACAATCTTGGTAGAGGACCACTAGGTGATGCTACACAACAAATATCAAAGTTCTAGGCCTTACGGTTTCAGAGAAGAAGATTTTTAAAAATTTTATGTTCAAAATCTATTTTTATCCTCTGTGACCTTGATAGGCAATGGACCGGAACCATTTGAACAATTTTGGTAAAGCTTCATACAAGTAACATTCCTGCCAAGTTTAAGCAAGATTGGCCCAGGAGTTCAGGAGAAGAAGTCGTTTGAAGAAAAAGTTGACGACGCACGGACGACGGACATCAGGCGATCACAAATGCTCACCATGAGCACTTCGTGCTCAGGTGAGCTAAAAATGGAAATCGAGAAGTATGTTAACAAAATGCCTTTAAAAAGGAAATTTATTTGACTCTTTGAGTTTTTTGCTTCCCTGAATTCTGAATTACCAAGCCTTACCCACCCCCACCTGGCAGACTAAAGGTATGAATCATTAACTACATTTAGCCATAAACACTAAGTTTTGTCTAATAGCATATCCATATCCAGTATTGAAGATTCAAAACTTCTGATGAACATGTTAGTAATGGTAAGTGGCCTTATAAATATTTGGTGTTTTTCTCCCTCCAGATATTGTGGGGCAAACGTGGCTTAGGTAAAGGTTTCTGACTGAGAATCACTTGCTCTTCACCGCTGTGAGTTTGAGACCTACCAGGGTCAAGTTCTTTCATGTGAGGAAGCTAACCAGCTAGCTAGCGGAACATCGGTGGTTCTACTCAGGTGCCCGCTCGAGTCTGAAAATTGCCCAGAGGGGCACCTGAGGTCCTGTATGTCCACACCATAATGTCCCCGTAAAGAGGGGGGAGGGATATAAAAATGGGAAGTAACAACAACAACCCTCCAGATATCAATGTCATGATCTGAACTGCCCGGTGGCCTTGGATGTTGAAACATAAATTCATCAAAATGCAGATTGGCATTACAACCTCATTTTAAAAAATCACGGATAAATTCAGCTATAATCTATATCTTTATTTATTTTATTCCTTGAATTATCAAAATATCCATAATAAAATCAATAAACATTACCTTCGCTCGTTCTAGCGCCATTTTCCGCTCACTCGCTGCCACTGTCTTAAGCGTTTAATTCCGTTCCCTGTAATTAAGTTCACTAAGAATATTTAAAATAAGAATGTACTCTTCACAATACTTTGTTAAGTTTGTTTAGAATCTTTTGGGACGGAGGACTGGGTCTGAACTTGTCCAAAAAGTTTTAATTATCCAATGTAAACATATGACCGACTGTTGTCCTCCATTTTCCCAAGCAACATCCGGGACATTGGTTGCCAAGATTAAGCCTCGCTTTGGCGAAAAGATTTTAGCTAAAGCGCGGTATCCAGTGCAGATTGTGACTTCCATACTGTACGATTACAAACGTTAGTTTTTTTTTTGGTTTTCTTTGTTGTTTTTCTTTTAAATCAGTTGAATATGATGGTTTATAGAAAAATGAAGAATGTTTGGCTTTTAATATGGTAGATTCAAAATTTCATATGAAACAAACTTGGAAACAAACTTCAATAGGGAGGCTGAAGACCGCTATTATAAGTTTGGTATTGTGAAAAAGTGAAATATGCATATCAGGAATCGCCACACTCACAAAACACAGCCTCCCCACGCAGTGAAAAAGGAGAGAGAAAAAGAGAGCATGTTGTTATAAGTATGTAAATTCAAATAAGACGCCATAAACAACGACACAGAGAACCCTTGGGGTTACCGCCTTGGAACGGTGGCAGTGGCAAAACAAATTGCCACTCGGGGGGTTTAAACCACGTTCTATGGTGCACCAACCTCACACTTGCCCCAACAGGTTCTCATATCGATAAAATGTTCATGTTGTCTTGGCGAAATAACTCCAAATCACTCCTAAGATTCATTGAAATGAGGGATACTTGAAGGACTAT
>JAZAYU010000770.1:0-22500 GCA_038501625.1 Corbicula japonica | reverse complement strand
TACTCGGATGTGGGATAAAGGATATAAAAGCCGTATCCATGACGTAAAAGGTGAATCACGCTTAGAAGCTGCTCCTTATGTTGCAGCATAAAGGATTAAGGGCACAACATATAAATCTCATACTAGTAGTTCGAACCCCAACTGTCCGGATGATGAGTAAAACTATCTGCCAATAGACCAAGGGTCTCCCGTCTGTCTTTGAAAAAAAATCGGGATCAGTTCATTCGTCTTATGTTGCGCTTCAGAAATAAACTGACTAAATATTGGAGAGTGTAGACCCTGGACAGACTGTACAGATGTTGTTTTGGGGTCTACCTTCGTCGATTATGGAAGTACAAAATGTATATTCGGTTTCAGTATTATAACGTTAAAGGTGCCTGGTCACGTATCAGGGCGAAAATATTAAGTGGTCACGTATCAGGGCGAAAATATTAAGTGGTCACGTATCAGGGTGAAAATATTAAGTGATCACGTATCAGGGCGAAAATATTATGTGGTCACCTATCAGGGCGAAAATATTAAGTGGTCACCTATCAGGACGAAAATATTAAGTGGTCACGTATCAGGACGAAAATATTAAGTGGTCGCGTATCAGGGATAAAATATTAAGTGGTCACGTATCAGGGCGAAAATATTTAGTGGTAACGTTTCAGAGCGAAAATTTTAAGTGGTCACGTATCAGGGCGAAAATATTAAGTGGTCACGTATCAGGACGAAAATATTAAGTGGTCACGTATCAGGACGAAAATATTAAGTGGTCACGTATCAGGACGAAAATATTAAGTGGTCACGTATCAGGGCGAAAATATTAAGTGGTCACGTATCAGGACGAAAATATTAAGTGGTCACGTATCAGGACGAAAATATTAAGTGGTCACGTATCAGGGCGAAAATATTAAGTGGTCACGTATCAGGGCGAAAATATTAAGTGGTCACGTATCAGGACGAAAATATTAAGTGGTCACGTATCAGGGCGAAAATATTAAGTGGTCACGTATCAGGACGAAAATATTAAGTGGTCACGTATCAGGACGAAAATATTAAGTGGTCACATATCAGGGCGAAAATATTAAGTGGTCACGTATCAGGGCGAAAATATTAAGTGGTCACGTATCAGGACGAAAATATTAAGTGGTCACGTATCAGGACGAAAATTTTAAGTGGTCACGTATCAGGGCGAAAATATTAAGTGGTCACGTATCAGGACGAAAATATTAAGTGGTCACGTATCAGGACGAAATTATTAAGTGTTGTCAAATATCAAAATTTATCAATTAAACTGTAGAAGACCTGTAAACAAAATAAATGTGATATAATATTCTTTTACAGTCAACTTACGAGTGAATTCGCTTTCAACAGTGCCATGGCTGTCAGGCTTCCAACTTTACGAACATCCTTAAATGTATTGATTTTTGGCAAAATTCGCTATTTTTTAATCATTTATGGGCATAACATAGTAGTACAATAAATATCAACTCTTCTAAGACATTGAAGTATTCCACCATAAACTGTGAATGGACAGCTTTAAGAGTGTCTTTACAGACAGTATCAAGAAATAATGGCTTGACTTTCGTAGAAATTAGAAACACGCTAAAATATCGCGATGGCGGCACCTGCGATTCTTAGACGAGACTTTGTATGTTTGTATTTTTCAAGAATCCACTAAAAGGATGTTGACAGAAAATTTTATTTTTATTTACTTGTACAATCAGATAATTCAGATGTTCTCGCTGACATTGCTTATATTTGAGGAATTCTTATATCTATTCTGATGATCTAACAGTAATTTAAGTGCAAAAAGCAATATTGTATATTTTCACAGGACTTGCTTAATCCCTAATTGAAATACAATCGCGAAAATCAGCCTCTGTTATGTAAACTGTCGAACGTTTTGGATAAAACGAAATCCACGGGGGTGGGGATTACTTAGTATAACATTTATTTATATATTCTGAATAGGTTTGCTATTAAATGAGAGATTGATAAAGGCAAAAATAGTATGACGAGGTAGCGTTTAATGAAACCATGATTTCGTACTTTTTGTTCATCAGACGACATCGCGAAATCTAATGGAATATTTTTGTACAAGAGAATTTCAACAGTAAAAGACGTTTGAAATGTCTGAATGCAGACAATAATAATAATAATATATATATATATATATATATATATATATATATATATATATATAACGCACAATTTAGAGCAATTATGGAAAGTTGTAATAGTTCTAATATAAATGTAAACAACGTGGACTTTAACATTCATCATGCACAACGTGAAAATAATGCATGTCCTTTCCGTAACGCCAATGTGTATGGTGACTTTACAACATTTATTTGTAAAACTTCTACAAACCAGTGGTATGAAGACTGTTTCCAGGTCGACAATAGTTTCCAACATGATTTGATTGACTTTGACAATTTGCAAACGTTAAAATGTAATGAAAACAAAGACTGTATGCATCATTATCAAACACGTACAATGGACGTTACGGAACACTTCGGGCAAAATTGGGACTACTATATAGAACAAGATAAAGAACCAACTCATTCGCCGGAAACTTGGGAGGAAGTGAGCTCAGCATGTAACGGCACATTGAGTAGCGAATCTGAAAGTGAAGGCTCCAGAGACAGCTCTAAATCCGCCCGTCGCGTACCGGAAATAGTTCGAATGGGCGCAACAATTCGTGAAAGAACCCGGATGCATATGCTTAACGACGCGTTTGATGAACTTAGAAAAGTAGTTCCAAAGCACAATGTAGGAGAACACCAAAAATTGTCTAAAATAGCGACATTACGACTGGCAATTCAGTATATTGGGGCACTGGTTGCTACGTTACAGACTTCCGGTGTGGAGATAAGAAAAGTTCGTGGATCGTGCGTGGGTGACCGACGCGGGAAGAGACGCCCTAAGCCTGTTAAAAGGATTTAACATCAAATCTGAAAAACTAGCATCAACAGTAGCAGCAGCAGCAGCAGCAGCAAAAACAACAACAACAACAAATTGATTTTTAAGTAGAAAAGGAGCAAGAAAATTAACTCGTTAAATAGTCATCTTGTTGTGGCTTAAGTCCATGCCAAGTGATCAGATGAGCCGGTTGTGGATGGAAAATCCGTATTCATTTTCAAAACAAACTACGGTGCTCGAAAACGTCCTTCGTCGGCGAAGTAACAGAAAACGGCTACTTGTCCGAAGTTTACGTAATTCTTGATGAAATCATTTCTAAAAGACACTATTTTTATTGAAACCCCTGATCAGAAAATGATACCATAATTTTAATTACCAGACATTACAGAGAAGTTCGCGAGAAACAGATGTTTTATTAGAAAATGGATAGTGATACCCTTTTTGTCTTCTAGTTATGTTTGTGTAACATTATCACGTGTGGTTGTATAATTACAGCAATGAATTGGTGCTTTCTCTGATCCCAGGATTAAGCTTCGTGAAGTTTACAGGTTTTTCCATGTTTTGTTGTAAGAGATAACTTTTTTATGAGTTTTTAATTTCTTTATGCTAATTAATGAACACATAATGAAGTGATTTGACAGGGAAAAACATTTGAAGCAGTAATTTAGAAATGGTTTCTATATTTGTGAGTGGACTCAGATAATTGGAACATATTTGCGAATCCACACATTTCGGTTGTTTTCCGAAATTGTAAAGTCGTTGACAAAAATGTGAAGTTTATGTTTAAAAGTACCAAATACAGCAAAATATATAAAAATCACTTAATTTTATTATTCCTTCAGTCTTTACTTGAGAAGACAAAATCGACTTAAAGTAGACAACTTTTATTCTGTTGTTAATTCGTATTCTTTATGAATAAAATATTTTAATAGACAGTTCTCCTTTTTTGAGGGTTTCTTCTTTGAGGCATTTGTATAACGCTCTTCTTTTCTACATAGAAATTAAAAGAAAATTATCATTTAAATATTTAACCATTTTTTTCGCTATTGTGGTTGTTGAAAAATAGACCGTATGAACACCATCGTATTACCATTAAAGAAAAACCTCTGTAATTTTAACATGCAAAAAAGTTGATATCCACAAATTTTCACTGTACTTCGACTAACAGGTATGGATTTGGGATACTTCACAAAAACTAACTGATTTTTCTTTCATGTACATGTAATTCATGTAATTTGACTAATTCGGTAAGGTGAGGGGGATTTACTTATTTATTACTTATTTATTTTCGATCTACTGACACTTTTACCCCATCTCTTCGGGTATATATAATAATTTAGCTTAAATTTTGTAAGACATAGGGACACGGTTTCAGAAAACAATAAAACATAAAATCAATTGAAGTCAAAATTTTCAACTTCGCTATCTAGAGGTATTTTTTTGCTGAAACCGGGTCCCTATGTGATATAATTATATGTGTTAAACGTTTGTTACTGGATATGTTTATTATATCTCCGTCGTCTGCGTGTGGTCAGCGAGTGTTTACAAACAAATCAAAAATTGATACCGGCTTCTGATTTAATAGATGAAAAGGGGATCGAATTGTATTCTCTTTATATCGAAAGTTAATGAAAAACCACAAACTATCTTATAAATCAAGCTAAGAAAGTGAAACGGTGCGTGCCCGCGTGCGCGTTCGCGTGCGGCTGATAATAGCCAATATATAACGGAATATGAAATGAGCTGTTTGCTTTATTTTCGAATTTTACCGAACATTATCCGTTATTGAAGATGTTAAATTAAGATAATTGTCTAAATATCGAAGGGACTATAATAGTGGACATAAAGGGGATAAAGTAGAGAAAGTTGCCCCGGGTAGGGTCTTTATGGGCGTATGACCATTTCCGTAAATGCAAAATTTGTTTGAAGTTGCCGACATTAGTGTGATGCTGCAGAATTTCATTGCGAGAAAATTAAGTTCTGTTCTAATATTAACTTAGATGTACAGAACATGAAACATCATTAAGTTAGCATTATTGTCATGTTTAATTTGATTACTTTATTGAATAATTGGTCGTAAATGTTCCTTGTATATAGACGTTACCTGCATGTACCCATTAACGCAGGCGGATGACCCCATGTTTTACAGCGTAAACATTGAAAAGTGAATCGTTTAAAAGCTTTAAATTATGAACCTTTAAACACTTTAAATTCCGGGATGTTCACCCGACGCTTATAATAAAATTTAATAAACTAATATTTGGAAATGAAACTGTATCTTTTCAACGAAATATTTTTGGTATTTCCGGATTTGCCGCTATTTCTATCAAACTAGCGAGTATCTAAACACCATGTATGTTGAAAAACCCCGATTTAAAGATAATATCGAATTTAACGATGTAACTTGAAAACATATATCTTCCTATACAAACACTTGTATTGAAATAATCTGTCAGTCAGCTTCAGAAATAAGGGCGCCGACCCCTAATTTGGATTTTAATCGCCGCGTTGTACGTTTACCACCCTGAGTTAATGAGCCTCCAAGATAGAAAAAACTCGGACTCCATTTGTGTAAAGTTTGACAACCCTCTCAGTCTTGCTCTTGATTTAGTAAACCCAAAGGAACAAAAGGAACGAAAAGAGACAAAAGAAGGCAAGAGGGTGATGGCGAAACATGCTGGTAACTTTATAATAAGGTTAAGATAAAATCTTTTATTCTATTTACAATACTATTTACGACTTTAATTTTTGAGTTTGGCACTGACCCCGAATTCGCATAAATTACGTACAGGAGAGAAATTCGTGGAACTACACATTATATTGGTGTCTTACCTCGGAAAAGGAATTGTCGGTGTTAGGTGTTAATTTATTTTTATGGGTTTTATGGATAGGGAAAAACATTTTAATGACCTTTTTCAAAACTCTTTAAATATGTCAAGATTTTTAAATCTTGTTTTCATTTTAGTTCGACAATACAACAAAGAAAAAATAGGTGATCAAACATTGTTTTTGAAATTAATTTCTTTTAGTGTGTTATTTGCTGCTGTTTGCTGTTTTTGTTGTTTGAATGTAATACATTACGATCAGATTACATCTTGTGTACAATTTGTTCCGATTGGCATTAAGTCTCGAAATCCTTGTTTCCTTGTAACTAATTAAAAAGCAATTATCTTGGAAAAAATATAATATTGTTCCATGGAAAGAATATGGAAATGACGTTAGCTTTGACATAGAGGTCTCGACCCTTCAACGAGGTTCTTTGAATAACAAAAGCCGTATAACAGACCAAAGAAAGCAAACAATAAATTTCCTCTGCTTGCTATCCAACTCTGATTGAGTAAGATTAATTTCCAAGTTGCCTCTTATTCAACGAAGAATATGACCTATTGAATCAGTCCTCCAAGGGGGTATTCATAAGGCATGACGGGGTTTAACTAATTATGCATACAAATTTTAGCATTATTCCAAAAACTCTACGATTTTCTATGGTTTTAAGAGATCGGCTGATTTTTCAAGCACGTGTAGAATTTTAATAAGCCCTTAAGGTTATTTTGATATGCAAAGAGCCCACAAAAGATCAGAGACTGGGGTTGGAATCTTGCTGGTGGCACCCGTGTTAGATAATTAAGATAAAAGTCGAAAATCAATTTCTTTCTGACGAGCTAAGTCTCTTAGTGATTCTGTTACATTTAACACAACTATTCTAATAACAAAACACTCAAAATGTTTGCATTTTGTTACAGATTGTTCCTGGTCTCGTCCCAATCTCGTTAAATCTCGTTAATACGAGCACGTGCTATTAAAAAGAACTTTATTAGTTGTTTTAACCATTGGTTATGTCATCTTTCAGCGAAACGCGTTTAGTCAGGGTTTTGTCGAAAATGCCATTTTTACACAATATAGGATGACAGAGTCATTTGCGCACATATTGCTTAAAAAGACTTCGATGCATTTAATAAAAAAATCCGTTTTTACACAATATAAGATAGCAAAGTAAATTGCGCACATATTACTTAAAATTGACTTAGATGCATTTGAAAAAAAATATTTTCACAATACAGGATGACAGATTCAATTGCGCTTATATTTTTTACATGACTCCGATAAAGAGAGGAAGAGACAGAGAGAGAGAAAGGCAGACAGACAAAGACAGAGACAGAGAGAGGGAGAGACAGACAGACAGACAGAGAAAGAGAGAGAGAGAGAGAGAGAGAGAGAGAGAGAGAGAGAGAGAGAGAGAGAGAGAGAGAGAGAGAGAGAGAGAGAGAGAGAGAGAGGGGGGAGAGCGAGAGAGAGACGGGGAGAGAGAGAGAGAGAGAGAGAGACAGACAGAGAGAGAGAGAGACAGACAGGGAGAGAAAGAGAGAGAGAGAGAGAGAGAGAGAGAGATAAAGAGACTTAAAACCCACAAACAGGAGGTAAGAACAAGTGACGTTTTTTGACATCTATCATTACTATTGCTCTAAAATGCAGTTTTATCATTTTAACTATCTCTAGAAATGAGAATAAATCATTTTTATATGCAGTTTAACAATGCAAACAGCTTTTAACCAAAACAGTAATGCAAACATGGAAGACGTTTATGGTTATTTTTACTGATGGTGGTAGTTTAGTTAAATTGTCCATGGAACCCCGAACTGCCGTTAAGCATTGTAATATAATATGTTTCGCAAATTTATTTTGCAAAGAAAAACATTTTAAAATATTTTAAACCTATTTAAAATCATAATGAAAATTGTCTGACAGTTTAATCACACAAAACATTCGCGTGCGCGGCGGCATGTGGGATGAATTTTGTTACATTTTTGTCATTTGTAAAACATTGTTTTCAAAAGACTTTGATTTTTAAAGTACTTTTTAAAATTATTTAATTTGTTCTTTGTCTCCTTTAAAAGTGAATATCTATAGAAAAAAAAGTTAGAACAAAGTATATTTTTGTGTTGCATACCAGTCTAAATGTCATTATACTGAAATAAAACTAAAATAATCCCAAAAGTTTTCAACCTAAAGTTTTGTCCATGCGGAATTTTGCTTTATAAAAAGATAAACCGATATTACAAGACTGAATTTAATTAAAGGCGATTTCGGTAATTTCCGTTTGCACAACTTTATGAATTTTACTTGTTCACCGTTTGCATAACAAAATCGAAACTGGCAAACTCAGTCGTGAACAGAGTTGATTCACAAGTATTATTTTCAATAAAAGAAAGTCTCTGCCTTTCCAATAGACTATGCAATTTACTTTTCCATGAAACAAAACAACCCTTAAAAAGACGTAAAATATACAAACGGTGCTCATGTAAAACTCATAATAATTGGGGCACGCCATGGGGAAAAGGTAAATTCGGTCTATTTTGTGACATTTTAGTTGTTACTATATTTAGAATGAACTTATCTTTTATTTTTTCATTTTATTACACATTTTGACAATAAAATGATATTTTTACCGCGAAATGCATAATAATTTTAAATGCCAGCTGTTCCACTTTATGACGTCATTTTAAGAATTGACGTCAACTCTCCAATGGTACCGTATCCCACGACGCGCCCCAATCAAAAACAGCCGATCTTTTTAGATTAAAATACATAATAAAATTAACCATAGGTTAAACTTTTTTAAGTATTTTATTTCAACCGCTGCAGTTGCGACTTTCCATGCATTTGAGCATGCGTAAAGGTTCTTAAGTCTTCAATGAGAAATTAATACTTCAGCTAGAATTCGATTATTTTATTGGCACTTCAGATAAAATTTGTTTGCAAATTAGGAATCTCTCTTACATGAGCCCCGGAATAACTCGCTCTCGACTTTAATCCAGTCAAAGGTTACTAGGATTTTCTATTATGTTCGGATACATTGATAAAGATCGATTTTGCGACTTCGATCCTGCAACTCATTAAAGGTAGTTTTACAATTTTTATATCAAAATAAAATTTACAAGTAGTTAGGAGTATTTAAAATCTTTCTGAAAGACAGGTGACCACTACGAAAATTTTCGGCCAAAATGACTGAACGTTGACCGCACGGACCATTTACTGAGCACTATGACCCTGTGTCCGCCAAATGACCGGTCCGCAGTGACACTCGTATTGTCCAGCGTGAATTGGCCTCAACGTTTGATGAAAATTCTACTGACCACTGGTCATTTTCTTTTGTCAATCATCTGCATGTCGAGCGCAGAAACACAGTGGTCACTTAAGGTTCTCGCTTAATAATACATACACGTAGTTTACTGACCGTGACAAGCTTAATAAAACTAGAGAAATAAATTAAATGTAAAAAGGAATAATGAAAACAATCGCGAATAGGGTATTGTCATAATTTACACTAAATGCAATAACCGAACCCGTGCCGAGAACGGCGCTACGCGACTTTATTGTCAACCGGTGTTGTTTGAAAAAACATCACGGAAATTCCTATCATTTTAATACCCAAACTAATGATGAGATTTAGTTTTTGATGACTATTTTCATCTTTATGACCGATATAATTCACATCGAAGGGATATATTGACAAAAGGCAGTGTATAAAGTGTTTATTTTGTAAGCCCATACCTCTTTGCTACTGACTCAGCGCGGAGAGTATAATCCCTGTAAAAAAGCCAAATAACAGATGGTTGCACCGTTCTAGGGACTTAACGAGATTAAGAGAAATATCAAACCAAAAGTACACATGATCTTATCACACTTTTACACAAAGTTCAATCAGGGTAAAGTTTGTTTAGAAGAAGGTATATGTGACCTCAAACAACATTAATGTTAAAGGTTTAAGTATTTTAGAACAGTGCAATTAATTATAAAATAGGAAAATGTCTTTTCTTTGAAGAAGAAGAATAATAACAACAAAAGAACTAAAAAAAACAAAAACAAAAAACCCAAAATATTAACAAAACAAAAAATGCAACAAAAACACACACGCCCCCAACCCCAACTAAACTTAAATAAAAACATTAACAATATAAGTTTACACGTATTTAAATCAATTATTCCATTCCATTTGTTTTAAATCATTAAACATTAAATAGAAAATCAAACTTAAAGTTGAATTGACAGCTCAAAAGAGATGTCAGCCCCACTCAAGTGGGGGCAAGGTTTTGTTTTATTTCCAACTTACAGTGTGAAGTGTAACCTGAATAATAGCGCGAAGAAAGTTTTAGAAATTTGAAATGGCTTTTGTTGACTACCACGCAATTTATGTTTAAAAAAGGTGACAAGTCCTCAAAATAATCTCAAACTTAATTGCTGTTAATGGCGGGTCTCTCTAATCAATTTCTCCGCTTCCCTAACATTACTGGATTTAAATAGCATTTAACTGTCCAGAAATTAGAAAGTTGGACGATAATGCCTCTTCTGACCCGCCTTTGAGAGAGCTATGTTTAGGGATAGGGCCGTAATTTCTTCAAGCTACATTTGAGCGTAGTGAAAACGACTGGGCAGATTGCGTCACCTTGTATTATTCCTCCGTACAAGCGTTAAGTGGTCAGCGATTGAAATCTGTATCGAAACTGGTAATCTATGGCTAATTATTTCTCCGCGGAGAAAGTTTTTCTTTCGGCTTTTGTTAAGATGGCTTTCACTGAATGGAAAATGGGAAATTTAAGACCTTAACAGAGTTTGAAACACCTTATTGACATGTAAGAGACCTTGATTTTAAAAATGTTATTTTGACTTGATTAGAACAGGGTCTTTTAATTGTAAGTCCATAGATTGGCATGTAGAGGTAAAACTGCGAGTGTATTCATCACGCTTTGTTTTTTCCCCGTACATATCTGAAGAACAAGACGTTCTATGTTTAAAGAATACGGAAATGAAAAACTTAATGATTTTAAATGGCGAGGCTTGCAGTTGAAATGTATTTTAACACACTTGGCCTAAATAAAAGCATTTGTTCGTCGGATTCGTTTAGGACATATATTCATTACACTGCCATCGAGAATGAACACAATCACACTTATCTGGACGATCATGAAGTTGTTGGTTTTTTTTTTGTAAAACACCAATTTGTCTTAATAGATTTAGTCGATAATGTTAATACAAGACAAATATTCTTAGGCAAGAGAATATCATGTAATTCCCTAACAATCTTAGGAGGTTGAAATTATATATTTTGTTCCAATGGAATTACAGTAATTTTCAAATTATTGGGAAATGTATTTTTTAAATCACCATTTTCGCATTATTGGATGAATTACCCAGTAAGAGAAAAAAAATCAACCACTATAGTGTTTATTATTATAGTAATCACCTTTAGTGATAGTTCTAGGGCTGCCGATAACAAGTATATATGATTTATTTAAAAACACAATTTCTTTAATTTTTGCTTTTAAGAGCCGTGACGGTGCGGGTTCGCTCCCAGGTAGAGGCAATATCATTTAAGAAATAAAGTTTTGAAATTCTATTTAAAAAGGATTTTGGACGAACATCAGTTTCGTATCATGTTCGAGTGTGAGATACCAAAACAATAACAATGTCAACAACAAGTTATTTGCTTTATCTATACATGAATATCAAAAATGTTGCATCATATCTTAATATAAGCAACTTTTTATACAAAATATAATTCCACGAAGATGTTCCTGCTGTTAAGTAATTAAAAAATCGAAAAGAAAAGATGGATTATTATTTAATGAAAACTTGCAACACTTTCAGAACTCTTGTGCTTTGCGCATAACATTTTGTTGCAGAGTCAAATGATATCTTTAATGATACTCATAATAATTTTCTACAAGGCAAACTCAATTATTTATTGGTTATACAAGCAAAAGGATAATTTCATTTCGGCGGCGATCCGCTTTAAGAACTGTCGCGGAGAAAGTCGCTGGTAATTATTATAAATAACAATCATTTGTTATCAGCTTTTTGGAAAACCTTTGATTTGTTGTCAAAGTTGTCGACCCCTTTCTGCACAAACTGCAGCTTGAAAAGATCTATGGCTGGCGGCCCAGACACATTGTCCATCGAGACTTGCTCTATGGTCATTTAACTCACCGTGCAACGCACTTAAATCTTTTTGTTCTTTTCAATTATTAATCAGTAAATCAGATGAAGTGTTTTCCATATCTTTAAAGTCGCTTTTTGCAGTTTTTGTTCGATGTTTTCCCTATTGTTCTTTGCCCTTTCGATTCACGCCAGGGTGCTCGGTAATTCCGAACTGGTGGCCCTTATTTCGAGTGACTATATGCTCAGCACCGCTGTGCGCGATGCAATTTTCAGAGCAACATCTAAAGAAATCCAACAAATCCTTAAACATCTTTAACCATCTATGACATTTAACAACAAAGCTGACCCCTTGATCTTTTCGATGCAACTTTATGGCATATAGCCCATGCATTGTTGGGCAACAGAGCGCGCAAATAGATGTTTGCGCCAGCGGCCATGCATTTAACGCACTTCAGAGTGCGCGCGTTATAATGTGATGCCTATTTGTGCATGCCGCGCGCCTCGGTTCTTGAAATTAAATCATTAACTACTTGCCTTTTAGAGCATGCATTGTCCAAAGTCGGATTTGGAAAAGGAAGTATTAACCTTGTTCACCGGACGACTGTTTGTGCAGCTTCTTTATCGACAAGATATATAGGTGCGATAAAACACATATCAACTCCTAATGCAAATAAATTCAAGGTAATTGCAGATTTGTGTCAAAAATGTTAAAAGTCATTTACAGAGTAAACCATTTGCTAGAGATAATTATGCATAGTCGCTTTGTGGGGGATCAGATCACGCATTCATGCACATGCATTTCGTTTCATCTTTGATTGCCCCAGTGTCCTTGGTCCGATGCTTGAAGCTGTCAGCCGCTGCAGGACTCGAGGAAAACACTCGTCAAAATAATAGAACGGTGGACATAGAAAACAATCAGCGCGCGGCAGACGACAATTGCTAGAATAGGAAATTTATGTAAATATGCAGGTTTTATACATACAAAGGTGCAAAGGGCCAAGGGCGTCCGGTGTTTTGTATAGAATTACAGGGATTCTTCGAAAGGAACTGAGGGAAATTGACCCATATTAAAAGAAATCAACTCGTAATATGCATCTAAATGCTTGGGTATCGAATTTATTTCGATTTAAGCACGGGGTACTCGATCGTTTGACAATGTGCATCGCAATCAAGAATCAATTTACCTTGGGCATTATTTTTGATCAGGCAGATGCATCATCTTTAGGGATCTCACGCTGACCTTTGATCCCTTGTCCTTAAAGGGTCCACAATACAAGAAATTGGCGCGTGACTGGTGTCGAGTTTAATGCAATTCTGAATGATGACTTTGAACGTGTGAATATTTGCAACTAGTTGGCAAAAAGTTATGTACATAATTTTATTAAACATTTAGTATTCCATAATATAGCACTGAATGGTCGGCTTGGACGCCCGTGTTCGAGTCTGAATGAACTATATCGGTAGGTAGACAGTCCGTTTAATAATATTTTATTGCGTATAATAATAGTTTCCTAGTACAGTATCGTTTTAGTTTAACATTGAAAATTTGGAACAATTAATTTGTTTTTACAGAATATTACAATAAATAAGCAAATGGGTTGGGCTACAAGTTTTTCCAACATTAGCAGAAAGCCCGCCCCTGTCACTGTGCCACTATTAATATCAAACAAATATGGTACAGCATTATCATTATTCTAACATATTAAATCATTGCCTAGAGATAAAGACATGAACATTAAAGGTTGTTTTATGAGAAATTTAACAATTAGTAACATTATAAAAACAAAAAGCAATCTTAAGCAAAATGTAAATTTAGATTTAAAAAAAAAGAGAAAGAAAGAAAAAAAAGAGATTTGATGAGCCATCACAAGCCAAGCCGACGACCCCCACACCCCCAAATTACAATCCTGCCTTAAATAAAAATCAAAATTTGACAATGGACAGTGATTTTAGTAGCCAGTCACGTGACATACACATTTAGTATACAGCGGCAAATTAACTATTTTAGTTTTTTAAATAATTTTATAATGAGGCCACTGTAAAAATTGCTATAGGGTTTTAATAATTTCTTATAGAACATTATTTTATTTTTTGTCTTGGGCTACAATATAGCCATTGGGATAACATGATAAAGGCTGTCTTACTTTTTCGTCGTGTCTCGGAAAATTTAATTGACCAAAATATTGAAAGTTTCTAATGATTTCTTGTAAGACACACTCTACCATTTATTTGGTCAAAGATTAATATGTTTTAGCGGACGGCTTTCGGAAATTCGCAGGAAATCGGGTTAGGCAGTGTGTTCCGGATCTTGATTACAAAGATAGTTTCAAATTCTATCATAAGTAAAACTTTAAATTCATATAAAGCCATATCAATTAGTTACAGCTGGCATTGAAAACCAAAGTGGTAAATTTCTATTGACGTGGGGTACATTTTTACTGTTTTGTTTATCATAATTTATGAAGGGAAACTTATAAGTATTATTTTTATGAGAAACTATTAGTTTGTAATATAATAATTACTAACAAATTGGTCCACTTGAAGTTGTCACGAAAATAGAGAAACCTAGTTACGCAACAAGCAACTGCAGTTAGCTCTATTCACCGGACACCGAGACGCGCCTGACCATCTGTCCAAGAAACACGCGCGGCGTGCGTTTTCATGCATTTTTGCTCATAATTTGATTTGCCTGAATGGTCAACGACTTCTTTAGTGTAATAGCAGTTAATCATGTCTAGTATTCAACAGTAAAATCTCGATCAGAATAGACTTTGATTCCAACAAATCAAGCGTCAAGAAACAAAGATGACCTTAGTTCTGTATAGACTGGTACCTCGGTCTCTTTCTACTTCGTGAAAAGAGACCGGTATGAGCTAATCGACTGGAACCCTGTATAGCTTCGCGCACCTTGTTTGCTAAGGAACCAGTGAAGTAAACAAACATGGCGCCGACTGATGTCGATGTCGAACAGGTGTGCTGGTAGGATTTAGTTGAATATGATTTCTGCAGACTCCAATAATGACTTGTTGTAGAGAAATCGACAAGATTAATGTTTGATAGTTGCTGGTATGCACTTTTTATGGTGGTGGTTGGTGAATTTCAGGAGATTCCATGGTTTTTACCGCGGACGCCGAATGAGAAAAGTTGAGTTTTTCCACCTACCTGGTGTTGTTCCCCGGCCGGTTTGAATGTGTTCTACTCCATATCAAGTTGCTCGTTTCTAAAGTTAAGATAAGGGCACCTTAGCGGTTATTTTCATGTATTTTTTAAGACAATCGCACAATAAATGTTGAGTGAGCACCACTTTAAAGATTTTCAAATGGTAAGTGCACAACCATCTCATTGCTTTGATTTAATCAATTTTATAATTTTTTTTATTAAAAGTTGAATGTTTTATAAAGAAAAGATACGGAAATCAAATCGGGGATTTAGTTTAACCTGAGGGATGACCATTTGACTGGTGAAATCTTCAAAAAGCCTCAATTTAACCCTTACAATTATAGCTGAATTGTCTTTTTTTTCTAAACTTTAGGGGGTATTTTAGCTTTTATTGGGCTAAATCCCCTAAAAATTATAAAAATGACCCTTCAGATACAACAACTAGGTAAACCCTTGATGATATTGATTAAGTTCATGTAGTTTTCATAAATTAGCACCATATTAAACAAGGTTTCCACTAGGTTCTGACTTTCAGGAGTCATTTTGATAATGTTGGATGGATAAAAACATAAAATAAGCCAAATTTAACCCTTTCCTCTAAGATAAACCTTTATTGCTTGGGCAAACAGTGTAGATCCAGATCAGCCGGTACATCCTTGTAGTCAGATCAGGATCTGCACTAGTTGCATTTTGATCAGAAATAACCTAACAAATCAAAAAGCGAACAGTGCAGATCCTGATCAGATGGCACAGATGTGCCAGCTGATCTGGATCTACACTGTTCGCCCACGCAATAAAAATTTATTTAAGAGGAAAGGGTTAAAGAAAAATGACACTTCAACTAACTATATGGGTCAAAAAAAAGCTTTGCTAAATTTCATGACTCAAACTAGTCAAAGGGTCATCTCAGGGGTCAAATGTGTTTTTTTCTTATGACACATATAATAACCGTGTATGAAAATTATAAGCAATAATATTGTCAAACAAATATGTTTGACAAACATAAATCTATAACAAAAACATGTAGAAAATATAATTAATACTAAATCTATTCAATTTGCAATTCTTAAACTTTTTTGTTTCTAATTTAAATTTTCTTTCCACTGTATTTTACTATATTTATCATTTCTATTATTGACTAACAAACTTTGGCACATATCAGGAATCACCACATTCAGAAAAAACAGCCTCCCCACACAGTCAAGAAGAAGAGAGAGGGAGAGATCATGGTTAATAAAATGATCAGTTTCAAAAAAGATACCACTAACAATAAACACAAATGAGAACCTGAGGGGTTACAGCCTTGGAACGGTCAGTGGCAAATCAAATTGCCACTGGGGGTTTAAACCAGGTTCTAGGGTGCACCAACCTCACACTTGCCCCAACCTAACTTGTTCTGTAGGCATTCTTTAGTTTCAATCATGTCAATGGAAATAAGCCATGGGATGTAATTTCATTACATAATCAATAAAATAGTTGCATCGAAGTATAACTATAACTCAGATCCTGTTTTTTTTATAATAAAATTTACAAATCAACAATGTTTGCTCATTTAATATTTTGAAACAAGCACCAGAAACATTTTTACTGTTTCAATGACATGTTTAATGTGTTTATATTAAATAATAAATGCTTACAGGTACTTCATACTTTACAACAAATATTGATTACCTTATGGTAAAGAAACTAATATTTTAACCCCACATATTCCTCAAATTGGCTAGCAAGTTAAAAATGGTGTGATAAAATTTTTACTTTTCAGAAATATTTTATCAATCAGCTTGTTATGTACCCCTTGGCTATTAGTCACCCTCTGCAGCATGCTAACCTGCTCTGTAACATAGCTGGCATGGTGAGTGCTACTGCACTACAGCACATTAGCCATTAGCTAGGCTCCCTCAGTGCAAGAGGACCTAGGGGTTCAGGTTAGACAGTGCAGGAAATCTTTATCATTCTATTGTGGATGGATGTCTTGTGGAAAAACTTTTTTACATGTTATATAGCAAAATTCAGTTTGAATTTAGTATTGAAAGAAATATAGATGTAATTACATTTTTTGTGTTGGGACAGGGGCTACTACCACCTTCTCTGACCCACCCACTTGTGAAGACATTTTTTTGGTCATTACACTTTATAATCATGTTAAATTTAGATTAAAAATACTGTGTAATGTGGATGTAATCTCTTCATTTGTTTCATAAAAAAATTATTTCCAATGTTTTAAATTTTAAATTATTAAATATTGTGATTTTGAAACTTGAAAGTCAAAGAATAGCAGAAATAGTGAAGATCTTCTCAGTTAATCATATCTTGGAAATCCATGGACAGATTTGAACTGACATCTCTCAAGTTGTTGATGTTTCCACCAACGGTTTGAGTGTACTGCATTGTACTACAAGGATGAATTCCTATGAAAACTGAGAAGTTGGAATGAAGATAAACTAGATGGGTGTTCAGTTGAACACTTGTGTCACCCTCTGGTGCTGTCGGAATAAAAATGCAAGTACAAAAAGGGGCATAACTCCATCAAATGTTACCTTGACCTTAAAAATATAGTATTGTCACGAGCGTATTGTCATAGGGAATATAATTTGAAAGTTTGATGAAGAAATATTGATAAAAGGGAAAAGTTATAGCCAACGTTAAGTTTTCATATAAAGGGGAATAACTCAATGAAGTGTGATCTTGACCAAAAGAATGTGGTATTATCATGATCGTGTTGTGAAAAGGAATATAATGTGAAAGTTTGATGAAGAAATATTAAGAAATGGCAAAGTTATAGCCAATGTTAAGTTTTCGTAAGAAGGGAAATAACTCCATCAAATGTGACCTTGACCTAAAGAATGTGGTATCATCATGAGCATGTTGTCATAAGAAATATAATTTGAAGGTTTCATGAAGAAATATTAAGAAATGGCAAAGTTATTGCCAACATTAAGTTTTGGTGTCTAAATTTAAGTACAAAAAGGGAAAGGGGAATAACTCAATCAAGTGTGACCTTGGCCTAAAGAATGTGGTATTATAATGATCGTGTTGTGAAAAGAAATAAAATTTGAAAGTTTGATGAAGAAATATTAAGAAATGGCAAAGTTATAGCCAATGTTAAGTTTTCGTAAAAAGGGAAATAACTACATCAAATGTGACATTGACCTAAAGAATGTGGTATCATCATGAGCATGTTGTCATAGGGAATATAATTTGAAGGTTTCATGAAGAAATATTAAGAAATGGCAAAGTTATTGCCAACGTTAAGTTTTGTTGTCTAAATTTAAGTACAAAAAGGGGCATAACTCCATCAAATGTGACCTTGACTTTGAGAATTTGGTATCATCTCGAGCGTGTTGTCATAAGCAATATAATTTATAAGTTTGATGAAGAAATATTAAGAAATGGCAAAGTTATAGCCAACGTTAAATTTTCATGATGGACGGACGGACAAAGCGATCCCTATGTATCGCCATTTCTTCGAACGGGCGACACAAAAACTGCATATTTACATTTACATCATTCACATAATTTTCTTGACAAAATGACAGACATAAATTTTCAGCTAATAATTGATAATAATTAAAGTTCTGTAAACTAGGAACAATTCTCCGAAGTTTATGCAAGCGAGGACAGGTTCAAGAATAAATTATATTTATTAACACATATGTAAATAAGCTTTTAGATATAAATTGGAAACTTTACTTTGTTCTCGAATAATTTTATTTCGCAATGGTAAAAAATCGCTGAAAAAAAATGTATACGTCATTTTCGCGCAGGGCATAAATTCCCGCACTTGTATCATTCTTCTAAGATTTGATTTTCAACGGTTTGATGTCGCTGGGCTTTGATTTCGCGCAGTTTCCCTACCGCAAAAATAACCCTCGAAAACGGGAGAAAATCTACAAAAAATATCTTCTTTTTTTATTTTTAGTATGTTGAAGAAACTTATATGTGAGGACAATTTCCGACCAAAACCAAAGTTTAACAATGAATAAATATTTTACTTTCTTAATTGCTTGAATTGTCCAATTTTTATATAATCAACAGTCGACAATAGGTCTGACATTTACATATTATTGGTCTCATATTTTTTTCACAAGACTCCCAGGTAAGAATATTAAGAATGTTAGGAAGAACATTCTAAATTATATAACAACAACAACAACAACAACAACAACAAACAAAAACAACTGTAAAACCTCCTTCAAATTTATCTATATTTAAAAGAAAATTACAGGCATGTTTGCTTGTTAATAATTACACTTAGCATTCTTTCCATTTTTATTACATGTGTCCTATGTGTCTGTCTATTGAAAAAAAAGTTGTGTTTTGTTTTATTGCATGAATGATGATTTTGTGTAAATATTTTTTATATTTGACGCCCTCATGTAAATGAGATATTTTATCTTGTTGTTATTGTTTTAATGAGTAACCTTAAATAAATGGATTATTATGAATATTTAATGATGATGATGGCGACGACGACGACGACGATGACGATGACGATGATGATGATGATGATGATGATGACGAAAACGACGACGATGATGATGATGATGGTGACGATAATGGTGGTGATGATAATGATGTTGTTGTTTTTGTTGTTGTTGTTGTTGTTGTTGCAATTTCTATTTGCCCAGAATTTTCCTCACACGGTATCACCCATTGCAAGATCGGAATCCTCTTCCGGCACTCGTCATTAATTTAGAAACGACGAAACTAAAATTAATTGAATACGAATATCAGATTTTAAACAGAATGCCTGGCACTTGTTTCAGCCGACCCATACTTCCTTTTAATGCATTTGGAACAATAACATTATGTTTTAAATTTTCCGCTTGAATCCCAATCAATCTTGCCACAAAACTGGCATCTCAAAGAAGCAATGCATTTCTATTGTTTAGCAGCCTCCATAATAGACAAATACTGATTTAATTTTACCCAAAAATTATCTTGTCATGAATTTTCAAATGGGGTGCCATATCACGATGTCCATGTAACTGTCCGAAAACAATACTGACCATTGTCCATTCTACTTCACCTGCATCCAGACCCTTCACTAAAGTCCATTTATCACAGCAAGGTTTCTAATTTTCTCTTTTAAGCATGCAAATCGTGACATGCATGCACGTTCAATGTGCTTTATGGGCTGGTATTGCGCCATTGTTGCCGCGGTGCACTATGGGAACATGTCGGTAATGTAATCCTAGGGGGCGCCCCGCAGATCCATTATGGCTGACAAATGGGCCAAACAAGAACAATTAATATCCGTCACCGGGTAAGGTATGGTGTTTCAATGAACCTTTTTGTAAATATGTCACAAATTACTCGGTAATGATCACTATTTGTCAATACACTGCTGTTACACAGCACCTATGGTAATCGGAAGATGGCAGCACCATTGTTTGACCTAATGAACCCTAACCCTTCAAAATACGTCACTGCCACGTGTCAAGACTCTAAACTGTCAGCCTCTGCAATACACATTCTGACATCATGAAGGGACCGGGAGAAGTGGTCAGTATTTGAACTGGGTACATTGCGATAGAAAACCTGTCAACTGGCTTGAAAGTTTAGACAAATCGCGACTGTTCAAATATTGTCCACGCTCATTCATCAAAACGTATACGGGATACTTGGCGCTGAATATTTTTTTAAGAAATGTGAACGACGATTGTGTGAATTGTTCTCTTTTTTCCCGATGATTTTGCCCGTACTGGGAATCGAAAGCGTACCTTACGGCGACAGCGCTTAGAAATGCACATCCGAATACGCCACCGACTGAGCTAGTTGGGACAAACCCCCAAAAGGTTACGCGGATTACCCTGATAAAAGTAATCATCATTACATGACATCGGTGACCAATTATTTACTAATAACGGTACTGACTATGTACTTACTTGACTTTATGTACGGGGAGAATTTCAATGACCGCCACACTGCACATATACGAGTAGTGCTATTGTGAATTTCAAAGGATATTTCCCATACTGGGAATCAAACATATACTGTATGATCAGTGGCGTAGCTACTATTAGGCCATGTAGGCCCGGGCCTACAAGTTGGACAAGAAAATGAGATTTTCAAAAGTACCCAAAATACAATAAAAACAGGAGGCGGAGGGGTGGTGCATGTAGCGCATTCAAACCGTTTGGTCGAATCAAGTGCGTCATTGGCGTTGATTTGCCTTCTGGCGACATTGATAATTTTCTTTGTGCGGATGTAATGCAGGCCTACGATAATTTTCCTTGAAAATAATTTGGAACGTGCATTTTGCTATTTTTAATCTCCACTTGTTTCCGGCTTCTGGAACCAGACTACCTTACCAAGGGGAAATTGCCCCTTGGAATCCCTTGTATGGGCCTACAACTTGAAAAAAGCTGGCTACGCCCCTGATGATTGCATTACTTTCTTTTTGGAAACGTCTCGGGGAAATATGTCTTCTGTAATATTTGTTTTTTAACTTTACGTAGTTTTTTTAATTTTCAATTGTCTTATATTTTCTTAAAAGTGATTTATTTCACATTTTGACAATATAAGGTTATTTTTACCGCGAAATACATAATAGGCAATGTCGTCATCTCAACTTAGTGACGTCAATCCGAAAAATACTTTCCCGTGATGCCCCATTTAAAAAATGTTAAATCAGAGCTTTAACCTCATTAAAAATATTGCTGTAGTTTCCGCTTTCACAACGTTATAAATTTTAGGTGGCACCGTTAGGATAACATGGTCAAAAAATCTCCACAAAGAGTTGTCGTTCCTTGCAGTATCTTAAGGAGCGACAACTCTGGATAGAGGTTGACGGTCAATGTCGCATTTCGCACACTCGGTTGTGGACACGAGACCGACATTAGCCGATTCTTAAGAATTATTACACCAAGAAAATCTCTTCCGTGCAAACTGATATCAACCTTTACATTTCACTGAGACAAAACAACCCTAAAATCGACGTACACTACGTATGCAAACAGTGTGCCCGTAAAGTTCATAACGTTGTGATATTGGAAACTACGGCAAATGTCTTTAAAACAACGTTAAATTGCGACTCTGGCGTCCAGTGTTTTTAAACTAAAAGTTAAAAAAAAATTCTCTGATCGGCTGAATATTTGACAACATGGATCAGCTGGGCGAATCATCGTAGATTATCAGTCAACCGATGAAACGTGTATACTCAATTTACACAAGACCATGTTAGCGCACGTATTAGTTCAAAAGTTAATTCCCTCAGTTTTAAATATGACTGGAACTCTAGAACAACACAGAACTATTTCTTACAGCTGAATGTTACTTTATGACCAATTTAAGCTCTAAACACGTCGAAGCCGTGTTATTACAATGCAATAACCGCATTTTATTGGGGACACGTGCTCTCTGGCAGACGGCTGTCCCCGTCTTAAGTTACTGCTACAAGACGCTTAATTTTAAACTATTTTCTTCTATTGCCTTTAATCGAAGTCATGATTTCGAGCATGATTTGTAACCTATTTTGTTTTACGCAATATT